>LUCM01003700.1:18707-34494 GCA_008360955.1 Fasciolopsis buskii | reverse complement strand
AGATATATATATATATATATATATATATATAGAAGCAGGAAGTAGTATCTGGATGCGTAAACAAAATTTGCCCGGGAGCACATATATATATATATGTCAACACGAACTAGAGACAATAGGCGACCCATTTAAGCGGCCGATAGGACCAGGCGCCTGCCACAAGGGCACAGCACTGTTGATGTGACCTCGGCTGCTGATGATACGGTTGCAGTCAAATTTCTCAGCTCAGCGAGCAAATTGCCATCATCCTGTCGAACCTGAGCTACGAGAATGAACATCATTCTCTAACCCACTATCAAATTTTGGGGCCCAGGGGCTCACAGCAGCTTAGCAATGAGAAAGTTGCGCATGTTGACGGGTTTTCACTCGAGAACAGGTAATCTTTCTGCACGAATGCCTCCGAGCCAACGTCCTACCCACTAGCGTTAATCAACGACCGCCCACAACCATCCACAGGAGAATTACGAAACAATTCGGTCGATTCATGGTGAGTGTGGCGATTTCGGATGCACACAAGGCTACAGAAGTACATCGAAGTAATTGGTGAGGAGAAAGAAGAATGTAGGTGAACGAAAAGTACGACAAATCAAGGCAGCCGTGAATGTCGCGGACCTAAAATTAAGGCTTGAAAGACGGTCTCAGTCGCCCAGAAACTTAAACGGTTGAGTTGTGTTGACGAAGGTACGCGGTGGAACGCACAGATCAAGAATTCGTCGCATCGGCCTGTCACCAAAGAAGAAAATAAACTACTAATCAAAGGACTAGATTTCAACGTCAAAGACGCCAATAAGTAGGAGTGTCTGGCTGCATTAGAATGCGCACTCGAAGTCACAGAAATTTCTGACGAAAAGAAACAGCAAATCCGGGACTCTGTCGTCCCGGTTCTTACACAATGGGCAAACGTCAGTGACCTCGAAGCCAGAAGACAGAACACTACACAAATCGAAAGTGAAACTAGACATAATTATTCTTTCGGTAGACCTGGGACGGGTCACAGTCGTTACTGGAATTGCCAGAGGAGATGGAAGAAACAAAAACATTGCTACAAGACTTATCGAGAAGTCAACGACGACCCAACCCAAAGGCTTGAACACTACATCAGATGACCTAGGACGAATGCTGGAGACTGAAGGCCAATGACTCAAAAAGCGCGCAGTGCTGCAGTATACCAAAAAATCCACAGGAGGATTATCCCTGAAATCAATAGTCGCTCTACACACAACCTATCCAAAAGCCTTTGGAAGCCAATAAATCGTGTCGTCATAGCACATATATATTTAATCAATAATGCTTTTCAGTCCTTGAAGATAACAAAGTCATGCTTTCTTTCGAAGCCGTTCCTTTTTAAATCAATATCCTTGGATTTGGCAAGGCAAACAATACAAGAATTTTTAGAATAACAATAATTGGGACCAACGGTTAAAGTTAGACAGTTATTGCGAATAAGTAGAATTGTGCCTACAAATGTACCTCAAGTTCTAATTGAATGTTAATCGCTGAGCTTGACATTTAGCTCGCAAACGTTTCATCACCAGTAGAGGTGACGTGGTCGGTCCGAGGTTACGTTTTACGACCAAATGAAAGGAATCCCTGTGGGGTAACGAATATCCGGCTTAATTGCCGAAACAGTGATGCATAGAGCAGAGGAAACTGTCTGACAGGACATCAAGCCAAAATTGTGGCTGTGCTATGGTGACGACGCATTTGTAATCATTGTACGATCTGAACTGCAACGAACTTTCCCTGTCATCAACGGAGCCTTTACGTAGATCAAATTCGCAACGAAGAAGGAGCATGACAGCAGTCTACCCTCACACGGACAAACACAGACATCGGAAACATCCGTATATCGCAAACACACACACACACACAGATCAAGTCGTAAAATTTCAGAGCAATCGCCCCAGATGCCACGAGAAAAGCTGCATCAAGACACTTTTCGAAAGAGCACAATCCCACTGCAGCACTGCGGAGCGAAGGAAACAGGGAGAAAAACATCTGTTTCAAATGTTTATGAGCAACGGTTACACACGAAGCACCAACAAAAAACGGTTCCGAGAGGCGATCGCCGAACAGACCAACACACGGACCGTTCTCCCCCGTACATCAAACATATATCTGAAATGATAACAAGATTACTCATGCCCCATGGAACTGAGGTGGCGCGCAGGCCAACAAGAACCTTACGAAAGATTCTATTGAAGACCAAAGAACCGACATTTAACAAGAACCGAATTAAGGTTGTCTATCAAATAGATTGCAAAGACTGAAAAAGATAGTACGCGGGACAAACGGGAAAGAAACTCGGGACACGCATCTATGAGCACCAGTTGGTACTTTTAGTCCGTGGTGAGATCAAATCAGATTTCACAGGCTTCCTAATGAACCGCTGACAACAGTAAAGACTTCTTTTCAACAGATCCGTTTGGGCTTGTGACAAATCAGCGCTATTTTCGCTGGTATTCAAGTTGTTTTCTGTCATTCTCTTTTGAAAGTCATTTGTAATACCTTGAACTGTGGCACTGATTATTGACACTCTATGTATTACGCATATATTGAGCAAAGTCATTACGGACTAGTCGAGTTAGATGTTGCTTTTCACAACTTAACTCAGTCGCAGCTGTCTGCGTTTTCCAGGCTACCATTAGTAATTGCCATGCTACCTCCCTGTTGAATGAATTGCAAGGGCAGATTATACCGGATACATCAGGGCGTATTTTACCAACCAGCACGATCAAGGCTGGTTACAGCTGCAATTACAGGCAAGCGCCATGTGTCATGAACCCTTGTCCAAACAAAATTCACAGTGACCTAGTAGGAATAGCTTAAAACTAGCCACTCTGGTGAGACATGACAGTGGAACATTAGCCAAACGACAGTGAACAATTCTATGATTCAGTTGCGTGTAACTTTCGGTCCTCGTGAACGGAATCAAGATTCCATGACTCAATTCACGTTCCCGATTACCAATCCGAGATCTCCTTTTTGCTGCCGACGATGCTTTCGGGAGTTGAACTGTCATGGAATTCACCAGGTTTGTGCTAAAACGACCTAGGACCAGCTAAGTTTTTTGAGCCCAAAATTACGCAGTTACCGATGCGACATTTCAGTGGAAGTGGTCCCTATGGTCGGCACGTCGCAAAAGCAATCGGAGCAAACCAAACGAAGGAACATGGACACGCAGACTCAGGCTAATCAGGTTGGCGAGCATGAAATTCACAAGCGCTTCAAGGCTTAGACTACCAAACCTCATCCGCGGCTGGCGATGAGTTGGAAGTGCACGGCGGATGTTTTCACATTTCATTGGATTAGATGTCCCTTTACACACATAGACACACACGCACACACAAATGCATGTACAAGAGCAGTTCCTCTTCGGATGCTATATTCAGATTAACCGCAAAAAGCTCCACGCCGTTTAATTGTATTCGCGCTCATCTGTGCTTGTCTCTTGTTGTCATGTGAAACCCGAACTTAGACCAGGATGCATTGCGTTCTTCACTCGAGTTTGATCGCACATAGATAGTGAATGCACGGCGTGATGGGAGAAGCAGAAGAAGCTGAGATGGATAACTACGAAGCATACAACTGCATAATAAATCATCCTTGTCAATCATTCTTCTGAAATAAAGTCAGTCGAAAAAAGTAACCAAACTGTACAAAAATCCACTTGAGGTCCACGAACCTAAAGTTCAAATTTGGCCAGTCCATGTGAAGGATTTATAGTTATTTTTGTACTTCATATTCGATATTCCGATCTATTCATTTTCTGTTGTTTGTTTTCCCTCTAATTTGAAGATCAAGTGGCACACGTATGAGTTGCATGCTGTGTATTTTTGGCCTTTCTTAAGCATGTATATGCAACATTTGCAAGCCGCAGGTAACCGAGTGTCGGTCAGTGTTTTATGGACCAGATATCAGCTCATGAAAGTCATTTGAATCGTTCTGATCAATGGGCGAACAAGGGCTTACTTTAAAAGCGAGTGTCTCTCGACCGAAATATATGCTGGATTATAGAAGAGATTGTGTTCAGAATTTGTTCTAAGCTTGGGGAGCGAAACGTTCACTCCACTCACTGTCAATCCGTTTCAGTCGCCCGGGATCCCAGGGAACTGGTCACTTTGGTCGTTTCTGTCACTTTCGTTTCAGCAGACTTAGCGAATGGAGATTTCCCACTGAGGGATGCAATAGAACTAGGTCAGAAATGTATTCTGGTTCAAACAGAGGTTGGGGTAATGGAAATACCCTAACCCTTCGCCACGCGGTGCAAGTTTTGTGAGCTCTTCATGTTGAGGGAAAAACACGAAAATCCAATCAAGTTCACAGTTTTCATTTCGACTACTGCTAGGAGTATCAGTAGGTAACAACTGTTTCCTAGGCGTGGCTCAAATGACTTAACATCAGAAAGGATTTGTCAGTGCTTAACACACTAGTTGCAAACCACTGAGACATTATACAGTTGCTTCGTTCTTCTTGTGAATCATCACTACTGCGTCCGATCTGGATCTATTTTTTGTGCTTGTTTGGATGTCTGTATACCTATGCTTGTATATATACGTGTTTACTATTATACGCACACTAAGAATTAGTGAGGCACGTTCTTGCAGTTGATTTCGCCTAAGTGTGTGCTTATGTTAGGAATCATCAACAGTGCATATCCACCGCGCCCCAACTGGGACGCGAACCCAGGACGAACGATTGTGAGTCGAACGCCTTAGCCATTACGCTACCGGGCAGGCTCTGAACGGTTTGTTCAACTTCACCACATGATGTTGCACCTATCCGTCACTGATTTGCCCGGTTACTGTCCGTTACCTCACAGCGATCGCCCCCTACTGATAGATGACTTCTCTGCAGGTCATACCCAAAGCCTTCGTCGTACTTAGGCTACCTACAGAGAAGTCATCTATGAGTAGGGGTCGATCGCTGTGAGGTAACGGACAGTAACCGTGCAAACCAGTGACGGATAGGTGCAACATCATGTGATGAAGTTCGACAAACCGTTCAGAGCCTGCCCGGTAGCGTATTGGCTAAGTCGTTCGACTCAGAATCGTTCGTCCCGGGTTTGCGTTCCAGTTCGGGCGAGGTGGATATGCACTGCTGATGATTCCTAACAAGGATGAAACAGCTGTACAGTGCTTCCATGGTTTCTTTATGGTGAGTTGAGTGATGATATCACATGGTGAATTATTTCATGTACACATTCAATCTCCTACTACTAAAATGTGTGCTTATGTGTTTGACTGCGCGTTTATGTGCCATCTTTCGTATCGCTTAGTCCGTCGTTCAAGTTGACGGTATTTTCAATCACTGGAATAATTATATATATATATATATATATATATATGCGCATATAAACATAGCTATGATTTTGCTGCGTAATATTCAGTTTCGAGTGGTTCTTTTTTGGGGAGCTTCGTAAGTTTTGTCGTCATTGTCTTTCCTTGTGGAAGTTGCCACTGAGACTTCACCTTCACAATTTGTGATCCAGAGAGCTACGCAGGATGGCCTAACTCAAGCGAATAGTTCAGTCGTAACTGACCGGCGTTGGTTAGGTGGATAAGGTCATGGCGTCTGGACGAGAAGGTCGCGAGTTCGAATCCGCCCGCCGCCGGCCAACTTCCTCACCCGTGGACCTCTGATGGCCGCGGCCCCCTTCCCGAAAATAACGTATAGTTGTTGTTAACTTAATAAAGAAAGTAAAAGGTCAGAGAAAAAGGTTAAAGGACAGAAGCCTGATGGAGCAGTCTCCTGGTCCTTCAGTTGCGGGTTGATTTACCTTGGCAACTTAGCCGTCTACTGAGTCAATCCTCGATGTCTTGCGGACGGGTTCTTTTTAAAACAAAAGGCTTTGGTTGGAACCTTAATCGTTCTCCTGCTTATGGACTGGACTCCCTAGCAGTGCCGGCCCACCAGTTCCCATGAATTATACGTGTACAAATAGTTCTATGCGGCATCGGCCTTCGCTCAGGTAATCAGGACGGAGCTGCCCATTACATCGAACAAGGATGGTAGCAATAAGTATGCCACTGGTCAGATTTCCCTCTCTTTTATTTAACCTACGTCTTCTTCCCTCAGCCGTCTCCCTTTGCCCCCTCCGCCTACCCATAATACTCTCACTGGTAACATGCTCGATACATGCGGCAGTTCGTTGTCACGTAGTGTCGTAAGGGATCCTCCTTCTTGAAGCTTGTTTTCTTAGGCCTTGACAGCCTGTGAATCTCCGCTCTTTCAGCATGCTCACTCTCATGCACGCTGGCCGACAGGCATGTTTACCTCTGACAGTGGATTGACCTTCGATTGATGTCTGTTATGTCAGTGAAACACGAATGGGAAGTTCGAGTGGTGTAATTCAGTTCGCGGCGCCTAATGTCTCATTAGGATAATTTTCTGTGCATCTCAAGAGATGGAGCAGTTTCCATTTTGGGTCATCGTGGTGTAGAAGTAACCTCAAGTGACAAGGCTGAAGCGGCCGTTTCAGACTGGATCCACGTTAATAGTAGTTCGTCCGCAATAAGACTCCAATAATCAATTAGTGTTCTAAAGGATGGGTTCGCTAAGCTCAGCCGGTTTGACTTGTCGGTATGCCATATGGCAGCCGGTAAAGTTGACATGCAAACGGACTTGTTTTATGGCAGAGTAGTTGCTATCGTTCGCAGGAGCACGGCTGGCATTGCAGTGAAAGCACGTGGTTTTAATGCACACTTGGAAAAATATATTGCTTGTTCAGATGAACTTTGCGTCTTAACCATTCAGCATACTGATAACGGGGCAGGCTTCTCCAACTTTGTGCGAACAACCGGTAATCCCCGTCTTGCACGAATTTCCGATACAGTTCAGGTCGCACAGCGACATGGCGTCCTGACTCCTTAATAATTCTAAGTTAGATCGTTAATCATATCACAGTAAGCTACCGTTAGCGGGGTTGCTTCCGAAGCCGTGGATCCTGCTGTTCGACGAACAGATAATAGAACTATGAGTTGATTTTTGCTGTAGCTCAGTGGCCGTCGACACAAACACTAAACGAGGTTAGTCATATGGCGTCTTCATCAACTAGGTAGCGGAGGATGCCTTAGGAGGTTTTCAGGATGTAGGCCTTCAACTAGCTAATGAAGAGATGTAATACCTTGGGCGGTTGTTCAAGTCTGCTGAATGTCTACACTGTGCAGCAAACAGATCGGCAAGAACTGTGGCTCCATTCGGCATGCAATCTGAACCCTTGTTGCAAGGCTGGACATCAGTAGCTCTGAGTCTGATTTTGGATGGAGAAAAATTAACGGATGGAGGCCGTTTCACTTGCCCCGGAATCTGTGTGACAAAGAGTGGTAGCAAGGCATTGGAAGTAAGCAGGCTTGAGAGGCATATGGTAGATTGAAGCACTTGCGGTGTCGACTTGATATCTGACTTAAGTAAGAAAGTTTTGTGCACTGTGCCGCAGTGCGTCCATTTTTATAATTTAAAAGGTATGGATTTTTCGTGCCGAAGATGTTAGTCGATTTTCGACCATTTTTGTTAGCTTGGCGTCCGACGGATTAGTTGGAGTGATCGCCTGGGCAATGATGTGAATAGAATTCGAGTATTAAGCAGTGGTCCAGAGAATAGTGTATCAAAAGTATCCAGTCTGATTAACTTGTCACGTATGGCGAACACATCATTACCATGCCAATCTGTACAGAGTTCAACGGATGATGTAGCAACGTCGAACGAGGGGTTTGACGAAATAGGCGTCTCACGTCCTCTCGGTTGGGGTTGGAGATATCCGTCAGTCAGCTGATAGAAGACTTTGAAGGATATTTCGGCGATCCGTGGACGATGGAAATCGTCTTGTTCTTCTCTGTCGAATCAGAATGAGTGAAGAATGTGCCTTTGTATAGTTAAACTTTTTCTGTGTTGCATGCTACAACACTCTTTCCTTTCCTGCCTGTGTGGTTTCACTCGCAGTCCCTCTTGAACATTCATCCCGTCAATAATATTTAACTCTGGGAAACAGGCAGCGGCCAGTGGGGTTTGCTCGACTTTTTAACGCTGAATGATGATAACGACGCTTGGGATGAGGAAGCGTTAATGTTAGTGATCAATCTAAGAGGTGTACTTGTCTTTGTGTTGTCGGCCGTAGTTTTTCACGCCTTCCCATGGTTATTAAGATCGTGTCTTTCAGAGCTCTATGGCGGTGAGCTAGATATCCTGGAAAATAGTCCTATTTTTCTTTTTCCATCCTCGAGGAATTTCTACTTACTGCCTTCTCGTGGCGGAGGTGTTCCTGTTTAAGTGCCAAGACGAAGTCAAACACCCGGGGTCCTCCAACGGGTTGACTGACCATTGATAATCATTCTGTAGCAGTTGGGTAAACCCTGATTCCAAACCAGCCACAGGCGGCGTACGAAGAGCACGACTATTTGCTCATCTGCGTCCGTGGTGAAGGGGTGCACTGGGTACCCAGGATGTCTAGCCCCTTCCGAAATGCACATGAACTGGACAATCAGTCACTGGCCCCTAGTAGGTTACGTGACCCTCAGATTCTCCCGCCGTCTTGTGGGATAGTCTGTTTTGTCAAGGACTTGGGATATGGTCTCCTAATTCAACCCTCTACTTCGGTTTGGGCATCTGGGTAGTACCAAGCCCGCAGAGGGCTCATAGATCTCGATGGGTGGTTGCTGATGTGGAGAGTGAGAAAAAGAACTAGAATGTGTTATGAACACTGCACACCGTTTCTTTTTCTTCTTTTTTTTCGCTCACCGTTTTCGTCTTTCACTGTGACTCTGATAGCACACTATCTGTATTCAGATCTGTGCTATATATATATATATGTGTGTGCTCCCGGGCAAATTTTTTTTACGCATCCAGATACTACTTCCTGCTTCTATATATACAAATGTATATTGTGGGGCATTCTGCCCTCTTTCCTAAGGTTGGCTCAGCCCAACTGACAAAGAATTATCAACGAATCATAGCTGTGGTTCTTCTGTGGACTCTTCGATGAAGAGCTTCCATACACACTCCTGATGCTACAGATTCGATTCTCGTGAGAAATATATATATATATGTATATATATACATATATATGTGTGTATTTAATCACCTCGTTCCGGTAACCTTGGCGTTTAAGCAGTGCCGTTTCAGGTTCTTTATCCGATCTTAAGACGATGATTTCTTCATTCTGGCCCTTCTCAACCTATCATATTTTTTGTACTGCGCAACTTCTGATGACGGACATTGAGCTCATACCGCTGATACACGCGGTCTACAGGTCTTGCGTTAAATTCCGCGATTGTTTTTTGTGTCTTGATCTTCCTGCAGCAACAAAGACGAAGATGTTTCCCGTAGGCTTTGTCTGCAGGTATTTTACCAATGAACACTTGTGTCACGCGGTGTGCTCCATCGCCTTTGTTGCTCGCGTGCGGAAGATCAACGTTGTTTAGAAGTAATAAGAAGTCGAGAACGGCACGGGTGACAGTGGGTGGTTAAAAAAGCATTTAGGATGATAAAAGTTTCCGAATTGATGGAACCGTAAATCAACAGTTATCTTGAACTTGGTCAGGTAGTATTTATGCGTCATTCTGAGATTTACATTAGTACATTATGGTAGATATTGGCAGTGAGAGGTTGTGTTTTCATTAAGTTACTGACCAAGTGAAGTCATTTATCAGTAGGAGTCGGTTGCTCAGCGCTAGCGGCCCGTGACCGTGCAAATCAGGTGGCGAATTTCAGCCCGCCCGGTAGCGTAATGGCTAAGGCGTTCGACTCAAAATCGTCCGTTCCGGGTTCGCGTCCCAGTTCGGACGTGGTGCTTAATGCACTGCTAATGATTCCTAACAAGAATGAAACAGCTGTACAGTGCTTCCATGGTTTCTTAATGGTCAGCTGAGCGATGATATCATATGCTGAATTATTTCATGACTACTGTACTATGGTGAATTCCGAACCAGGGATGCAACTGTCAGCATTATCCGTGGGCTCGAATCATTAGCCACTTATTATTACGTTAGTTGCGGATTCTGTTTCCATACTATTTCAGGGACCAAACCATACAAATGTGATCTTTGTGGTTTTAGATTCGCAAGGAGGTGGGAGCTGGTGGGTCATACCTCATCGGTCCACGCGCATCAAATTACGATGAAAGGGAAAAAGTTGATCTAGTTCCTGTGGTGCATGCACGACCACACCTGACCTGTTGAGAATTTATGTGAATGTGTCACTCTAAGTTACCTGATCGTGATTCCAGGCCTCATTTCTCCCGTATAATGGGTCCCAGCTACCAAGGGACATACTCGTGCCTAGGGCTTGTCATAAAAAATCCAGAACAACTGTAAATAATCGATGCCGGAATGAATATGAAAGTTATTTACGAATCTATCCCGGTGATTTACTGCAGTGATTTACCAAAATGTCTTATTTCATCGCGGTAGTCCGTCTTTTTCAGTATCAGCTTTCCATATCGCCTTCCTCCCCTTCATTAGTCAATGTTCCTCGGAAACATAAAAAAGCGTCCTTTTGATCGTAAAAATCTCATGTTTTACTCGCTCGCAGAATGACGCCGCTATCACTTCACTCTGTTTTTTTACATGATTGTCAAACGAAATTCGCGTACCCGATGCTTGATATTCATGTTTCTTCATTGAGAATGCCTTCGGGCTTTTTTGGACCACAAATGTCCTTTTGAGTTTCGTGATGAAATTCGAATATTTTATCACCTGCCTCATGCATGACTGCACCACAGGAGACATGCCCAAAACCTACAGCATGCTTTACACAGATTGAAGGCAGGGATAAAGGAAGCTGTGATCCTGAAATGCCGAAATGCATAAAATCATTCGAAATCTCAGTTGGTCAGGTATGATAGTCAGCTTGGTGGCACCGAATGGCCGTCAACCACTAAAATAACTGGTGGACGCGGAATCCGAACCGCGGATCTCGGGAAAATAGGCACTTAATCCGCTCGATTATTGCCGGTCAAATTCTCAGTATTGACTGTGTGAAATTTGTGTGTGTGTGTGTGTTGAGTTTTAATTGATGGGCTATTATTTTTTAATGATTTAGGCCTAAGTCTAGCAAATAATTCTGGGATTTTACATTTGTCTGTCGCAAGTAAACGACTTTTTGCTTGCACTACCGGCGGAGCAACATTTTCCCGATCGTCTTCCTTGAGAAGACACGAGTCGTTTGTTCACGAAGTTTAGTTTTGAGTTTTCGTTCTCTTCTGACCGACTGATGTTACCACATTGTCGAACTTACACTTGGTGGCGGAACAATTGAACTTTCAGCTGCTGTAGTTTTCTTCAACACATGCTGAGTCGTTTTCCGGTTTCTGGTTTCCATTCCTCTTTGTTTCCTACATCACAATACGAGTGGCTTTGCATTCTGTGAACATACGCATACCTCCCAGTTTAGACGATGTACCACCTGTCGAGATCGAAGCATATCCTACGGAGTTAGTAATCCCTTTGCGCAGTCTTCCATATTTTCAACATGTGATCTTGCAAATAGATATATTCAAAGAATATCCACTGATAATGAGTCGGCATCTAGAGCGACACATTTCTTCTGACCGTTTGATTAAGATATTTGCAATGGATCAGCAGTAATAAATTGAATGTTTTTATGAAATGATTCAGCATGTGATATCATCGTTCAACTGACCATTAAGAAACCATGGAAGCACTGTACAGCTGCTTTATTCTTGTAAGAATCATTAGTAGTGCATAAGCACCACGTCCGAACTGGGACGCGAACCCAGGACGAACGATTTTGAGTCGAACGCCTTAGCCATTACGCTACCGGGCGGGCTGTCAACGGTTTGTGGAACTTTGCCACACGATGATGTTGCACCTATCCGTTACTGGTTTGCACAGCCACTAGCCGCTAGCTCACAGCAAAGCTTTCATCGTACTTAGGCTACCTGTAGAGAAGTCATTTCCCAGTAGGCGTCGATGGCGAGTTGAACGATGATATTATATGGTGAATTATTTCAAGATATTTGTTCTTGAGTAAGCCAGCCGAAATTTCAAACAGAAAAGTGTTTGGAACGCGAATTTTTAACATTAACGCTTATCATGTCAGACTAACCGAGAGCTTCAAACGTCCAATTCCGGAGTGTTTTTCTGTGTATAGCGATTCACGGCTATGTTTGTTGTTTCTAGTCGTACTTTTGGTCCTAGAATATACATATGTATATATGGAAATCGTAAGTCAAATTGTGTACATTTGTGTTTCATGCGCTTTCATCCTTGGTTTAAACGCATTCTTGCACTATCGCCATTTCGTTTCTCAATTGGTTCATCTCCCTAGTTTACATGATAGAATGAATTCTTGAGCCAAGCATCCAGTCGACTCAAATAAGTTCGGTATACTGCACATTCACTTATCTGATTTAATCTGTCAACGTAAAAGTGGAACATGTTATTGGAGTCTTGACGAGATAATCTGCGTTCATCCGTTTGGCATAGTTTGGTTGAATAAAATGACTTGTTTTTGCGCCCTTACGGTCACCTTAGAAGCTGCTCGCAATGGTAATCGTGCTAAATGCAATGGAGATGATGCCCACTTTTTCGAATTCCATGGGTTTCATTGTTTATGCCTTTTCGCAGGTTTATATCAATTTCTGTTTTCTGAAGTAGGATTACCTCGCACTTTTTCATCTCTTATTGTATTTTAACTGCATCACTTTAGGTCTCAAACCATAAACATGCACATTGTGTAATAGGAGCTACGCAGTAAAATGGGAATTGACAAATCACAATTCTACGGTTCACGAAGTTAAGTTTGGTATTTTTCCCCCATCATGTACTATTCATCCACCTCATTTGATCCATCTTGATTGGAAGTTCGGTGTGAAAACCAATCTACGTCAACTACTCTATGTTGCAGCACAATACCGTTTTCCAAATTATCTGGAGGTGATGTGCGAATAAACGGATTTATGTGAAGACCATTCGAAATTAGATGGTAAAATGTTTCGCCGTCACAAGATCTGACAAACGTGTGTCTACTGGGAAATAGTGTAGTACAGCCCAGGCACAATTAGCCTATCTCACAATAGGTGCGGTGTAAGAGAAGGAGTATATCAGACGAGAATATTGTTTCCCATTAGAGAAATTCAAGTTTTCCATAGAGATCGCTTGAATCTTCATGGCTGTCCTGACTGCGCTATTTGGCAAAATAATGATCTCTCCATGTTTGAACTGGTTTCCAGTTTCCTGGATATCTTATCGACTCTGAGCACATTTGAACCGAGTATAGCAGATTGGGCTGATGATCGGCGCGAGGGGTTCAAGATGCGTTACGCAAGTGGGGTGTCGAGGTAAGTGTCAGGGTTATCCACGAGTGCCAACATGACAAGATCACCTGTGGTAATTTGGATACGTCCATTCTGTTTTCTCTGTTCAATGTGATTTTCGAATTAGGATAGTAATTTTCTGGAATCCAAACTTATTCTTAAGAAGAATGGGATCAGTCGGTGTACGCTGTTCTTCTCGGTTTGTGTCATTATGCATCCACAGACAAAGCATGCTCCCGTATTTCGTGGAGCATGCCCATGCCTAGTCCAATGTGTGTTCATGCTCAACAGTGACCAGTCGTGTATGTGCTATGGTACTGTTGCCTGACGTCTAGCTTTGGTGTTTGATGCCTGTATTATATATGCGGTTTAGTCCATCGGCGGACACAACCGCCATGGAATCCGAGTATGAAGATATCTGAAATTTTAGTTTTGTCTGCCATCGTGCTGTAAAGATCCTTGGTTGATTGACATTTCGTTAACTACTTCCGAAAGCATCATTTTTACGACTGTCTTTAGGGCACTATTTTCGTTGCTCATCTTCCGAAAATGTTGCCGGGGTGTATAGACTGCGGTCGCCGAATCTGTTTTACAATCTTTGAAGTTGATTGAGTGTAGGGTGATTCCGGTATATTATTACGCATCGCGTAATTAACCTATCGGTAAACAAAAATACCGTTGCATTTTCTGTCTTCGTTTGTTCGTGCATGACTTGTACTAAAAGACTATTGTTTGGTTCCCTGGGGTCATTTATCAGAAGTTCTGAGGAATTCGAACGGAATTGACGGTATTGGTAAGGGTTTTTTCATCTGTCGGGTATTGATTTGCTTACTTTAACAAATGTCGATAGAACTGTAACACTTGGAGTACTTTTGGCTTTTGTGAGAACATGACAAATCAACACTTTTAAAAGTTTGGCATTACACTTGTGATTTACTTTGGATGTTCCGTTTGTGGCCTTACTCTATTCATGTGATGCGTTTTATGCCAGTATTGTTGGTTTGGATATAAACAAAATTTGCAGTTTAGCTGCACGACACGTCTTATCGGCAACCTCTGGCTATTTGCCATAAATGATGTCCACTAAATGTCCCTTTCAAAAGACAAACTGATGTAAAGAGCCTTCTTTTCAACCGTTGTTTTCTCATCATTCTTCAGGTGGATCGATGGTGTTTTCAATGATTCGTTCCGGATAGATGTTTTGTTGAGACACCCGTGTGAAGCAGAGCTCCCCATCAGTGGCATCTTTGATGGAGATTTTCCATGCCCTATTGACTACGCAACGCACTAGGTATCGTTTTACTTTACGTGGAAGGTAATTTACTGATGCCGGGTTGATCATCGGTCGACAGATGAACTATGCACTCTTTGTTCCACAGAGTGCAATATCCGCCAGTGAAACACGTTTTACTAGTATTGCTCTCACGGTGAATGTTTACCACAGAAATCGGTCAATTCATCACTTCGTTGATCTTCAGGCTGGGATCCAATAGAAAACTTTGATCCTTTTGTGTCGGATGCGGATAACGCTCTGTACTTGGAACTTTTATGCTCTAGCTATGAAACCGAATAAAAAGGCCTGTCCTAAATATGTGATTCACTGTTTTTTCGCGCTGAATTCCGCGTATACATCCTCCAGCGCCGTGTTACGTTTCCCAAAAATGAAATCGGTCTTTTATCAGTTAGCTTAAAGTGCACATGAATTCTTCCCAAGTGAACGTTCATCTGTTTCAGTTATTTCCTCCTTTTTTCCCTTTGTTTGTGGCTCCACTTCATTCTTTTCAAATTGTTTGCTGATTCGCAATTTGAGGAAATAGACCATGTGCATGCGATTTATTCTGGGGAAGACTTTTCGTTGAAGCGGCTATGGGTGGGTCACAAGGAAGCGGTTCACGAAGGCACGTTTTGTATTTGCGTCGTGGTGTATTCCTCACCGAGATATCGTTCTCTATCGTCGGTGAAATGTCGGAATGAAAGAGGACAACTGTTTTACAAAATGATGCTCACTAATTTTTGATGGGATATCTGATGTCATTAACATGGTTTGGTCGTGATTAATTCACATCCAAGGAATCAGTGCATGTTCGTTGTTTGCAGTTATGAAGTGCTCTGTAACACGTCTCATCCTTCATCGTAGGCAACCGGCAGTTTGTTTGTGATACTTCCAGCGTGGCTTCTTTGAAGTCCGAAGACGTGAAAACGCAAACTGACGGCATTCATGAAGGTATGTCCCAGTGTCTTCGTTGTCTATCTTTTGTGGACTGCTAACCGTCCATTCGTTTTTTGTCGTAGTTGACAGAGTTTGTTGAATCAGACAATTAGGTGTTCGAAAAGAGCCGTTCGGGACGGGTAACGATCTCTTTACACTTTTTGGTCAGTGGCCGGCTGAATGAAATTATGTAGCTGTTCGGTTCATACTCCTTATACATATTCAAGCTAATTGGTGCAATAATTCATTGTCCACTGTTCTTAATCGATATTTGCAATCCACAGATTAGACTAACTGCTACTGGA
>LUCM01003699.1:0-71606 GCA_008360955.1 Fasciolopsis buskii | reverse complement strand
AAACCCATTCTCAAATCCCTGACCTGTCTACGATAGATCAGGATTGTTTCGGTTGCCTTTGGAAATGGCTTTTTCGGAACGGGTTTATTTTTCTACTGTCAGATTGTGTACCTGAAATCTGTGAAATCAGCAGAATTGGAAATACACAATTTGCATGCGACTGCGAAAAACGTTTCTTTTTATTTAGTACTGAATTTCAGTGCGCAGTAAAGCTCAAGCTTCTATTTAAACTATTGCCATTATACGGGTAGCATATGTTCACCACGTTTGATTTTAAAAATTGCTATTGCATTTGCGACGACCGAGCTGAACTGGACAATTGCAAAGGTTTTCATATTCTACAGCTAAATCCATCTGTGCACTCTTGCTGTTTGGACATCATTATTCGGGCCCCAGTAGTAAAGCTTCTAACGTTATCTTATCTAACTTGAAATCTGTTAAGCTGCGAACATTTTGATCAAGGTATTGTGGAATTTCACTCGATGGTTCTTAATGACAATTTGGAATTTGCAAAAGGTGACAAAGTTTCGCATGTTGAGCACTGCGGAAGCCGTTGCGATCCGTCATAAACTGCACTCGACTGCAGAAAAGGAAGTTTAAACTTGATCAGATGTGTAGTTTTCCGTCTTGCTGTGGTGATCCCGCGCATCATCGGTGCCGAATATAACTCCATTATTATGCAACAGTTCACTCTTTTGCATCATATAAATCATTCGGGCGGAATTTGCCATTGTTAATGATATTTGGTTATTCAATGATATAAGTTTGTCCAGAAGCACTTTGGGCCGCGGCGTTCGTTACTTTAAGGAAATCTGCCACGTAGCGATATCCTTGATTTCACGGCAGATTTTACCATTCAAAAAATTGTATCATGCAATTTGGTCGGGCGTCCATGGCCTGGGTTTATTTACGCGAGTTTGCTTACTCTATAGTATATTAGTAGTCCAGTAGGGATTGCAACCTAAACGAGCCACAAAATTGATTTTTCCATTCTGTGAGACTTACGGTATAACCTGGTAAGCAGAGAATATAGAAAACTGTATGACTGTAGTAACCCTAATAATATGCTAAGCAAACTTTCGATCCAAACTTGTTTATTTTAACTCAGCAGCAAACCAGTAAATTTTTTTGCCGGAAGGCTTGCTAGATACATGCTTACATCTGGGAGTGATTTAGTTTATTTCTATTTTGGTAATCGTTAACTGCACTTTGGTTTCACCCAGTACTAGGCAGCAGTGATTCTTTAGAAAAGAAATGGATAAACGTTGATTAGTGAAAGAATATTGGACAGTTGAGTTTCTACAATCACTAAGCTCGCACTGATGTTTTGTAGTTTTGGTAGCTACCGCGAAATACCGTTCAGTTGAGATTTAAAATAGCAGGCCCTGCACCAATTTGCCCTGGATTGCGTCGCCACTTCACAACACCGTTTACATCAGTAAGAAAATAAGGTGAAGGATCAATAGTGAGGTCATAACTTGAGAGGTTGTATGGTAAGAAAGAGATGGAAAACAAGAGCGCCAACGTTCGCAGCAGTAAACGGTATCCAGTAAAGTCTTCAGTTATCGTCTGGGAGAGATGTGGTTGACATCAATCGGGAAGGCTAATCATATATACATCAACCAGTTCACTGGATACGCTGTGCACCTTCCATGTGTAAAGTGCTGTTACAGGCCTGGATAATAGTAGCCCCGAACTCGGTACTGGATGGAGAGGGACTAATCACTGTGGGCCGTTTCACCCACCATGGTAACTGTGTGTCGAACAACAATAGCTCAGCAGTAGAAGTAAACACGTGCATTTGCATGACTCGAGCGGCGTTCGCTGGACTGAACTTAATGTGGCGTCGGCGTGATATTTCACTGAAGTTGGAAGGTCGTGTGTACTGTGCCGAAGTGCACTCATTTCTGTTGTTTGGTTGCGAGACATGGAGTAAGCGTGTGGGAGATGTTCTTCGGTTGGAGGTTTCCGACCACCGATGTCTACTTAGTGTCTCTAGGATTGGATGGAGTGACCGGGTGAGTAATGTAGGAATTGGGAAACTAGCATTAGGTGCCGGTTCTGAGAACATCTTAGCTCCACAACGATTACTCTCACGGGACTAGATATGCACTTTGAACTGACCCAGCGACATTGATGTATAAATGACCTACGTTCTCAAGGAATTTGAAAATTCGTATTAGTCATAGCTCAGGTTGTTGGTTTTCGTGGAGTTCTGATTGCTGAGCTTGACACTTAGGTCTCAAACGTCTCATCAACAGTCGACGTGACATTGTCAGGGCCTTATCAGAAGTGTCTAGATCTGTGCCTTGAGAAGGCCACTGTACGGCTCCTTCGATTGTGGAGAATAAGAATCATCACATAAAATTAGCACGTATTCTGGTAGCAGTTTCGAACTGTCTCAGACCATACAAGCATTCGCATCTCCACCTAATTAAATCTTTCCATCTAATTGTACTTTCTTGTGCCGCTTCACTGCCACTTCGTTTTCTAGAAGAATACTTTACGGTTCTGCGAACTGCTGTATTATCGATAAGTCGAGTTTGAGCAACCCGCTATGTGAAATCTCTCTTCGACCCTATGGAGCGAAATACGAAGCCGTGAATGAGAATTTTTGACTCGAGTGGATTGCCTTGGACTTAGATTTGTGTTACTCTCACATCCACACTTGTAAACCTTCATTTGATGGACACATAGAATCATATGGAACAGCGAAACCGGGGTTACTGATTGGAAGGTGCTCCTACTATGGTACAGAAGTTCTACTTTGAACTATATAATCTTAATGAGATGCTAAATTTTCTGACATTCTATGTTTTCCTCGGTTCGGTTTAAGCAACTATTAACCTTGTACAGATCGACACTGGTTTTTGCTTGCTACCTACTCCGGTTCAGACTCCTGTTATCGGAGACCGAACACTTCCTTGAGCTCCGTTAGATCTGGTAACCAAGACATTATTTTTGTGTGCGTCCGATAGAATGTGCTGGCGATAGGATGTACCATGATTATTTGTTGTTTTTGGCTGCTCGCTGCGTCACAGAACCACGGCGGTCTGCTGTTTCATTTTTTAGGGATAATAAGTGTTATTTGAGAACTCATCATCTCTGGACGCCTGATCCTTGTCCGCGAGCAGTTTTCGGGTGATTGTCACCTCACACTATTTACAACTAACCATCGATATGCTAGCTATTTTTTGATCGGCTTCCTTGGGATTCCAGCGGCAGCATACTTTTCTGCTCCGAATTTACTCTGAATCCATGGTATCCGTTAGAAAATGTCACAGTCATTCAGGATTGTTGACTGGTGAGAAAAGATCCCGAAATACATGTCAGGGATGCATATGCGAATGCTCACTCATAAAATTCATATTGATATTCGTTCTCGGATTGCAGCTTTCCAGATTTGATGAAAATTGTTTTGTAGCCGCGGTCTTTTTGAACGTGGACAAAAGGAAAGGAAATGGGTCGGTCTGAGGCTAAAAGCGATCTGTATTTCAACATGAGAAAGACATTAGCTGACAGAGGAAGATTGACCGATAGTCGAAACATGCTGTCGTTTGCACTTTTTTGGCGGTATTGGCAGAATGTTGCAGTTAGACTGGGCAGAATGCCGGTAGAAGATGAGGCTTTAAACGACTCTGTAAACGGAGGTTATTAAAAAGGTGCGATCACACGATACAAGTCAGAATTGGACCGGGACTAGGAAAAATGCTCAGACTCCGGGAATGCTGAACGGATATGGTAAATCTGCAATTTTAAATTCTGAAAAAATCGGAAGCGAAAATTGTGAAAAGCAATCTGGTCGAAGAATCACCGCAAGCTACCATCAAAGGTGCATGGATATGAATTACCGGTTTTCGGGCAAACCAAATAGCAGGCATTTGGTTTTACAGCATCAATGGAACAGAAATACTTGGTCCTCTGGCGGTGTTTACAAGTAGAACGAGTGACGTAGGAGGAAACGCACTTCACTGCGTGTTCCTAGAAGCAGTCAGAGAGTATTCTTGTGGAAAGCTTCTAACGACCCTTAATTTGTTGAACGATGATGAACTGATCTGCTAGGTATCTGGATAAGCCGCTACAAGAGTGTGGAAATTAAGAGACCGAGCAAAATAACAAAATGATTAGTCCCAATTAAAAGAGAAAATACAAAAAGTAAACGTTTCATACAGTGTGCGGGCATGCAGTGGGATTTGAGACACGATGCACAGGAAGAGAGGTCTGATTCTTGTAAAAATGCGGTTCACATGTCATGACCATCTAAGGCTTCTATCCAGCATCATGCCGAGACACTGCTGACGCTTGGTGGCTCAGTTTGTCCCTGTTAACGGATCTTGGAATGTAAGCGTTACTAAAAGCAAAGTGTCTTGTGCCTTCGAAGAAATATAATGCACTGTCCACACATTTATGTGACTAGACTGATGATGATGTTCCGTGGACCGTTGTGGATGTTTTAAGGTCGTATTTTGATAAGCCGATAATGTAACGTTGCAAGACTGTCACTTACGTCATCTGATTCTTTGATAAGGAACTTATGGACGTGGGCTCTGATAGTAGATACGTAAGAAAAAAAAGCAAATATACAAAGATAATATTGTAGAATCGTGAAGACTTCAGAAGGTAGAAATGATAAAAGAGGAATTGATGCCGTTGTAATGGGCGAATGGCTGCCGGTTGCGAAAAAAATCAATAAAAAGGTAATTAAGAGAAGGTTTTGCACGTGATTGGGAGATGTATGAGAACAACCCTTTTTCTGCCGGCACAGTTTAAAGCAAAACTGTAATCAAGCTAGCAGATCCTATCTAATTTGCTTCCGTTGTCCAATCCCAAAATATGTAGTGCGTTTGGATGACTAGTTCGGCAAGGGTGAACCTGAAGAATCGGTAATCAAGTTAGTGGGGATCAGAAATATTTAAAGAAGATACAAGAATGGGAGAATTAACTTTTCCAAAATTTTTAAGGTTTCCGAAGCACAAACAATCGGACGGAACTTGAAATGGCCCTTCTTGGAGACGGGGGGATTTCGTTGTCACGTCCATTTAGGAAATATAAAGAATAGAATGGTCGCATACTCTTTGAGGACTATGGGGTTGAGGTTCCTCTGCTCCACAGGATTTGGTAGAACTTAGAATTTATTCAAAAACACCTGGAGTAAAAACAGAAAACAAAGGCACATGTGACGAGACGTTTTCGGGAAATGGGACACCCTGATTTCTTGTTGAGAAATGTATCGAGTACTTTAACATCGAAAACGGAGGCCTCGATGTAAATCGGATTGCGGTTGATTTATTGTATTGGATTGACCATCTACGAAAGAAATACTTATTGTAACTTAAGAAACCAATACACGACAGAACCGTTTTTCCAGATTCCCTTGAATTTGCCTAAAAACTGGTTAGAATGACAAAACTGAGGCTTACATAGTTGCTACGATGAAGGCTTTCTGTAGGCAAAATAAACTAAAGGATCGATAGATGTGGACAATCCTTTTCAGACTGTATCTTTGCCTGGCATGAGGTCCCCCCGCACTACGGGACTATTGACCGTGGGAAACCAGCTGTGGACATAATGCTTACTACTTGGTATGAGTCGCATTGGTGCGAAGTGCGTCCTCCCAGGCAGTGTTTCGATTGTAATTCGTAATTTCGCATGATTTTGTTGCCATTTGTCGTTCGCTTTCGACCCAAAGGAGATTCTTCTTTGCTTTTCTACAAATAAACTCAGTGTAGGCGCTTATTTTACGAAAGAAATCTAATCTAAAAATACCAGTCCCATAATGCTGAGAACCAGTCTGGATAACCAAGGGACTGCGGTGTCCGATCCAAAACTGCTCGAGTTGAACTCAAACCAGTTTATAACAGCATGGATAACCGCTAACACAGATGAAAGGGTTATTAAATCCCCCCGTGGTTTTAATAATGAATGTAATGAGGATTTGCGACGCACCGATTTCGGGAAGTTACAAGACCTTTACTAGGATGTTGTTCCCGGAAGAAACGCAGAAATCCAAAGTATGTTGACAGCAGAAGTTAAATGTATTACCAATGTGGATTTTCTTTTGAGAGAGAGAACCGTGGCCAAGGGAAGACTGTCACATAGGCTAACGACTGATGGTGGGCGGATTACGGCTAGCGACCTGCATACCCGACTAGAGAGTCCCTTTCAGCTTCCCCACCACCAACCTATTATGGTAAAATGAGGTGCATGCTGCGGAAGACTGTGTCGTGGACATTGACTTGCATGACAGTTCAAAGAGAATGAGAAAGCTGTCGCTTTGGCTTTCGGGAGCTGAACCATACTGTACATTGTAGAGGTGAAAGAAAACTGGATGCCCCCGTTGTTCCGTGTTAGCGAAATTGAGCCACAAATCACTAACCCTCAGGGATCTAATGTGTTGCTAGTATTTATATGCCTACTTGAAGGGTCAATGCCCGATGTCCTTGAATCGATCGGAGAGGTTTAGGAGTGAATAAATGACAACAGTTATTGTTTTCACCCTCGTTTGGCGAATCAGGTATGGAATACCAACTCGCTTTGATCTGGGTTACATGTTGATTGACCGCCAACTGATGGATGAGCTAGATGACTTCATATCCTGTCTGCACTGTAGTTTACCTATTTGGCGTTGAAGACTTAGCAATTACGTCAATTAAGTACGTGAAATTCTCGTGTCTTACAACGTCCGTTTGTCGATATCAGCGTTAATTTCGTTCTGAGTTCAGTGTAATGAGGCTCGGTGAACTTTTAACACGGCTAACCATTTCAATCAACCGATGTTTTTGAGTGTAGTGGACATTAGGTTGGTCTGCGAACGTTCTCTGTATCTGACACTTAGTGTGTGTGTGTGTGTTGTTTTGATTGACTCTCCGACCGTAAATGTGCTAATTATTCAGTTTCAGAAGTGCCTGAAAGTACCAAGGAGTTTAGCCAGTATAAGCACAGACTGCAGTTCTATAAAGCAGCGGGATAATAATTGAACAAAACGAAACATCGCTGCATGACCGTCCTCATTGTCACATACCGCATACTATGAATCAGAGTTGGATTAGACGCCTGTAGGAGAAATGAGTATATACGTCACAAGACAGCATTTCGTGGGTGTTACAGTTGGGGTGCTTTTGCTTTTGGCAAGGACGAGAACACTGCTTCCGGTCAGTTTGAATTTCTGAAAGAATTGAAGCGAGAATAACAAAATGGCAACACCAGGAAAATGGGCATATCAAGCAATAAGGCGGATAAAGCAAAATGAGATAATACACCTCTTCAGTGTTTAACGAACTGAGACAACTCGTTGCTCCACCTAATCTATTGGGACCTTATGTGGATCTGAGTCACTGGAAGTTTCAAGGACATGATTCCGGCTTCCTCCCACACGTGTAATGGGCCATATCAGGTATGGAGAATAAACCTTCCACTATATTCAAGCGACAAGCAAATCATGATTATTAGTCAGAATATATATATATATACGGATAGGAAACAATCAGGTTTTCACACTTAGTCCGGTTGTGAGCCATATCGGACAACAGCTAGATGATTGGTGCAGTTCTGGAATCTCCCAGAACGAAAATTGCGCTTTACAGTTTGTGAGAAGTATTTGTAATTTCGCACTCTGTGGATTCGACCTACAGTGAACGGAAGGCATTTGCTTTCCCCGAACGTTGTTTCATTACCCCTAATTTTGCCTGTCGGGGAGGCAATGAAGTTTTTTTGCATTTAAGATATAACATATAAGTTCCTATTGAAAAATTCGGGAAGCTACTTTACTTTTGTACATCTAATGTCCAATTCCAGTCCAACGATGAAATGAACCACCAGAAAGATGGTGTCCCAATTTAGTTCTCCTCTATTTGCGATGAAAATTGAAGCAATATGTTGATTTAATTAAGTAGATGAGCCTATCTGTTTACCGACATTGGATGGACAATGAATGATTCCAACATCCTGTGGAAGCTATACAGTATGTAATCCCGTGAAATATCTGATTAAATTCTGAAGCCTCAGAACATGAATGGTGAGCTCCAAAGTGTGCGAAACTCGAGTCTGGTGCCTCTCGAGTGCAAAACTGACCAAATGCCCTGAGATTATACGTGAAAGTTTTAGTCCGAAGCACAGCCAATTAAGCATAGTAATACTAGTCTCACATACTTCTTGAAAGCAGTTGTGGGATATAAATGAAGTGCGGATCCAATTCAATATGCTCTAAAACTGGACTGAGAGCCCCGTATTTCGACTTTGCTGCTGGATCCACTGCTGTTTGGTGCGCTTTGTTCATATATCCTAAGTTGGTCTGTTACAATCATTGCTCAATGATTCCGGTCTTATTTTGTCGGTCGGTTGCTTGTTTAATTATGCGGATCAAAAAGCACGTGCAAATTACCAGCCGTTCACTAGTCGACGGTCAAATCCTATCCATTTATCGATAATTCCGAACGTGCGGATTAGCGAAGGCTTGTATACATAACCTTCTCCATGGGACTGATCTCATTCCATCAGCAGTGGGCATCGTCGCCTGATAGAACCATAATGAATAAAGTGCGAGATATTATCTTCTGTTAAACGGTAAATGCGATCGTTGATCATACGTTCAGTGTTGTGCGAGTTGATGGCTAGTAGCCCCGTCATTGCTTTATACTGGACGTTTTCGTAGCCCGACTGACTGGCTTCAGTCGCATCCCTACGAAAATAGGCCATGAACACACTGAGCCTAATAGATGCACCATCCTTCGGTTTCTCCGTTTTACGACTTCCGGCAATTCTAGTTTTAGTCTCGTACGCAAAATGAAGACGGAATGAACAGAGGTTTTTATTCATGCATCGAATGGAAATTGAAAATATAGGGCCAAAACAACTGTCAGTAGGGACGGGATGAACGTCATTGCTCTTCGTCTAAACTCAAAACGAGACACCAAATTCTGTCGCACTGAATTGGTGCTAAGCTGAGCAGTGTTTTCAAATTGTATAATTCTGAGCTAGCATTGGAAAAAGTGAAATCATGTTTCTAACTAATTATGAAGATCAAATATATATTTTTTTACCAACGATTCGAGAACAACCTTTACAATAAAGCTATCTCGTCTCCTCATCGACTACGATTGAAAGTGCGTTGGTAGCAAAATAAATCCATCTGCGCTACTTGCAACAAACTAGTCTAGGTATTGTTCTGGGTTTTTAAAGCCTAATCCAATCTGCTGTAAATGTGGCGGAAGTACGTGTGAGCTTCCTAACTGTTGCCTCCCGCGTTTCGCCTACCACCTATATGGCCTATACCAGTTAATCAACCCTCGTCGGTGGCTTCAAAAAACTGACGTGTGCATCTTCTGTTACATCCGAAAAACAGTGCAATAAGCAGGCTGGATCAAACCGAATCTGTCAAACTCAGTGCAACGGTGTGCAATATGCGAAGGAAATAATGCCTAAGTGAGTGGATCTGTTTTGCTGCAGGATACAACGACTGGATTCAATCAAATAGCAAAACGAGGTTCAAAGAAGTTACAGGAAACCATGGGTGAACAATCGAATATCCTATAGCCCTCCCTGGCTGTGCAAAGGTTTCATATGCGACTTCGAAAAATAGAAGTGATATTTTGGGACTATCATGGCAATGATGGTGTCACCTCGGATGGTGATAAAACGTTTGTAATCAAATTGCCCAGATCAGAGAACAAATCAATACCATCCTGTTGAACCTAAGCTACGGGAAAAACCTCATTCTCTAACCTTATATATATATATATACATATATTCACTCATCCAGATACTACTATACATATATATATATCTTTAACGAGCAAAACATGTGATCCTATTCCATCACTTATTCACATTTGACAATGACCTCTGGCTTAGACCGAAATGTAGCAACTCAGTGTACGCCTCAAACCTCTACAATATATATATATATATATATATGTATATACGTACCATGAGATATGTGTATACGTAAACATATATACTTAATCTGCAAACAAATCAAAGATCATTTTGATGCCATTTATTGCCAGCTGTTTGCTCAGAGTCAGTGAAATGGAAATGTAAATGTTCAAGTTTTTACAAGGTGCAGATTCCAGTTGACGAATTGCGCAATGGCCTATTGCGATTGCCATACGTCCATCTGTAAGGAGTCTATGATTATTTGTTATCTGTCTGGTCTAAATACCTCATGCCATGATTTCGATCAATATATTGGGCTTACTTTCTATAATCGGAGAAATCTCCCTTTTGTGAATTCGAAAAGACTTAAACCTCATTTGATGCGCTCTGCACTTGGTTCGCGATAAACGCGGGAACTTGAAGAAAAGCAAAACCGCATCTTCGGTTTTCGTATCGCTTCCAAAAATGGTCGGGTGACAGTGGGTCATTCGTCGACCCGCTGGAATCAAATCACTAATCGATTAACTAGTTATTTTGTTTAGGAAAATTGTTTACGAACTTGTTCACCGTCACGTGATAGAAAAAGGCAATACATCAGGAATCTGGTGCTTGTCTAGTTTGGTACTTTCACAGTTTAAGAACAACAACAGCAGGAAAAACACGTACGGATTTTGGATGGCCGGTGTCAATGTCAGTTCCTCTTGTTTACGATTATGTTGACACATTTCACATACGTTATTCAGTCCGAAATACTAATCCTTCATTGTAGGTCTGTAAATTTTCAACTGAAGTGTATGACACGTCTCGGAGTCCATGTCTACATATTTATCAAATAGATGGATCTTAACAGTCGGCGATTATGTTCATCAGCCGTCTAAGATCGAGGGGCAAAGTAGCCTGAATTTGCGGGAACTTAAATTTTCGTGGGTGGCCCCGGGCATGGTTTTCATTGGCTGACAAAGCCGTAAAACACCCTGCAGTAGATAAGGTTTTGCAACGTTTGACTTGAGAAAATTCGAAAAATCTTGAGTCAAACTACTTGGATGCTTTGAAAATTCATCCATTCGTGAATGACAACAAAAATCATTTTTCGAATACATTGCTTAGTGGAAATCGGTGGACGTGATGCTGTTCTGAATAGCAACGATAAATAACTGTTGGTTCCAGCGTTCCTGGTGACCGACGCCCTGTCGTATTTTTACAGGTTTTCAAGCGAAAGCGCGCCTCTTTGTTTATTTTGCAGCTGTACTACTTCGACTGGGGAAATTTCGTATGAAAAACACAACACTGCTCTACTTCGACTAGGTTCATCAATCTAGCTTAGTGTCTAAATTGGGATTGGTTTTTCCATTCCTAAGTGGTCACCTATCCAGTTATTTCACCCAAAACTTAGCATTCTCAAGGCAGTGTTTACTCCTATGAAGAATACAATTTCAGTCGAACTTATTTCCAGCTCAAAATCACGAACGTTCCGTCAACTCTCGTGCTAACAGTGTCTACCAGGTCACTTGCGATTTTTCTCATTTAGATATACTTCGGTAAAGTGTAACACAGTACAGTCTTTCAAACAATAGCCACTTCCATCTGTCTGAGTGTACCTTTACTTTGTTTTCGATAAAACGCATCTCTGTGTCGATTATTACAGTTGGTTCTATCAAATATTTAAGAATAAACAGTTATGAAAAAATGTCATCTGGTATGCCATCTACGACCTTGGAGTTTTTCCATTGCGCTGGGTTTGCGCTTGCAATTTGTAACGATCTGAATTCTTCGAACTGGTCCATTGCGCAATGCGCTGTTAAAATAGAAACAATATGCAGAGAAGACTATTCTTCGGGTGTGGGGCCGGAGGCAACCGCCCAATGAACAACGATAACTCTTTAACCATTGATTGACATTCTTTGTATGTCACCCATAACTTCATTTAGAACACTTTCGGACGAAACTGCACCTCGACATGGTGTGACGGCTTGAGTGCCTCCATCACATAACGAGCTATACACGATAGCTTACCTCAAGCCGGAAACTCAATCATGCTGGAAGGTCAATGGGTAGAGGCCTGAAGTGATCCCGGTCGAGGTTTGGTCTGAGTTGACAGCTCCGTCGCCAAATCGAGTGGAAGAATAATTGATTCAAGTAGATGAGCTTCCACTCGGCTATAGCCCGCTGCCTTGCGGTCAGGTTCTTGTTAGGATCAAAGGATTTGGTTGGGAACGCTAATCTCCCTTCTGCATAGCGGCTGGACTCCATATCTCTGATAATGGACTTACTTTCGATTGATGTCTGCTGCATCAGTGGAACACGAATTCAGGATTCGAGTAGTAATTCAACTAACTATGGCAAATGTCTCGTCAAGGGATTTCCTGCACATTCAAGAGACGAAGCAGCTCAAGCTGTTGGTCAACGTAATGCAGGACTAGTTTTGAATGAGAAGGCTAAAGCGGTCTTTTTGGACTGGATCTCGGTTAACAGTCGCTTGTACGTCGTGAAACTGCAGAGATCAGTCGGCGTCCGGAAGGATAGTAGTGTTAGCTGGCTACCTATCTCCGGTTCAGATTCCTGTTATCGGAGACCGAAACACTTCCTTGAGCTCACGTTAGAATCTTGGTAACCAAGAAGGTATTTTTGTGTGCGTTCCGATAAGAATGTGCTGGCTGATAGGATGTACCATGGATTATTTTGTTTTTGCTGCTCGCGGGTCCACAGAACCCGGCGGTCTGCATGTTTCATTTTTTAGGATAATAAGTGTATTTGAGGAACTCATACATCTCTGGACGCCTGGATCCTTGTCCGCGAGCAGTTTTCGGAGGTGATTGTCACCTCACACTATTTTACAAACTAACCATCGAGATGCTAGCTATTTTTGATCGGCTCCTTGGGAATTCCAGCGGCAGCATACTTTTCTGCTCCGAGATTTACGCTGAATCCATTGCGTATTCCGTTAGAAAAATGTACAGTCATTCAGGATTGTTGAACTGGTGAGAAAAGATCCGAAATACATGTCAGGGATGCATATGCGAATGCTCACTCATAAAATTCATATCTGATATTCGTTCTCGAGATTGCAGCTTGTTCCAGATTTGATGAAAATTGGTTTTGTAGCCGCCGGTCTTTTTGAACGTGGACAAAAGGAAAGGAAATGGGTCGGTCTGAGGCTAAAAGCGATCTGGTATTTTTCAACATGAGAAAACATTAGCTGACACGAGGAAGATTGACCGATAGTCGAAACATGCTGTCGTTTGGCACCTTTTTTTTGGCGGTGATTGGCAGAATTTGCAGTTAGACTGGGCAGAATGCCGGTAGAAGATTTGAGGCTTTTAAAACGACTCTGGTAACGGAGGTTATTAAAAGGTGCGATCACACGAATACAAGGTCAGGAATTGGGACCGGGGACTAGGAAAAAATGCTCAGACTCCGGGAATGTCTGGAACGGATATGGTAATCTGCATTTTTAAATTCTGAAAAAAATCGGGAAGCGAAAATTGTGAAAAGCCAATTGGTGTCGAAGAATTCACCGCAAGCTACCATTCAAAGGTGCATGGATATTGAATTACCGGTTTTTCGGGCAAACCAAATAGCAGGCATTTGGTTTTACAGCCATCAATGGAAACAGAAATACTGTGGTCCTCTGGCCGGTGTTTACAAGTAGAAGCGAGTGACGTAGGAGGGAAACGCCACTTTCACTGCGTGTGCTGTTCCTAGAAGCAGTCAGAGAGTATTCTTGTTGGAAAGCTTTCTAACGACCCTTAATTTGTTGAACATTGCATTGAAGCTGATCTGCTAGGTATCATGGATAAGCCGCTACAAGAGTGTGGAAATTTAAAGAGACCGAGCAAAATCACAAAATGATTTTAGGCCCAATTAAAGGAGAAAATACAAAAAGTAAACGTTTCATACAGTGTGCGGGCAAATGACAAGTGGATTTGACACACAGCACAGGAAAGAGGAGTGTCTGATTCTTGTAAAAATGCGTGTTCACATTTGTACATGACCCATTAAGGATTACTATCCACAGCAATCATGCGGAGGACACTTGCTGACAGGCTTGGTGGGCTCAGGTTGTCCCTGTTAACGGATCTTGGATGTAAAGCGTGTACTAAAAAGGCAAAGTGTCTGTGCCTTCGAAGAAATTATAATGCACTGTCCACACATTTATGTGACTAGACTGATGATGATGTTCCGTGGACGTTGTGGATGTTTTTAGGTCGTATTTTGATAAGCCGATAATGTAACGTTGCAAGACTGTCACTTACGTCATCTGATCTTGGGGATAAGGACTTATGGACGTGGGCTCTGTAGTAGATACTAAGAAAAAAAAAGCAAATATACAAAGATAATATTGTAGAATCGTTGAAGACTTTCAGAAGGTAGAAATGAATAAAGATGGAATTTTGATGGCCGTTGTAATGGGCCGGAATGGCTGCCGGTTGCCGAAAAAAAATCAATAAAAAGGTAATTAAGGAAGGTTTTGCACGTGGATTGGGAGATGTATAGAGAACAACCCTTTTTCTGCCCGGCACAGTTTAAAGCAAAACTGTAATCAAGCTAGCAGATCCTAACTCTTAAGTTGTTCGTTGTCCAATGCCAAAATTATGTAGTGCGTTTTGGAGGACTTATGTTCGGGCAAGGGTGAACCTGAAGAATCGGTAATCAAGTTAGGGGGGGATCAGAAATATTTAAAAAAGAAGATACAAGAATGGAGAATTAACTTTTCCAAATTTTTTAAGGTTTCCGAACACAAACAATCGGACGGAAACCTTGAAAATGGGCCCTTCTTGGAGACGGGGGATTTCGTGTCACGTCCATTTAGGAAATATAAAGGAAATAGATATGGTCGCATACTCTTTGAGGGATATGGGGTGAGGTTCCTTCTGCTCACAGGATTGCGTAGAACTTAGAATTATTCAAAAACACCTGGAGTAAAAACAGAAAACAAAGGCACATTGTGACGAGGACGTTTCGGGAATGGGACACCCTAGATTTCTTGGGAGAAATGTTCGAGTACTTTAACATCGAAAACGGGAGCCTCGATGTAAATCGGATTGCGGGATTGATTTATGTAATTGGATTGACCATCTACGAAAGAATACTATTGTAACTTAAGAACCAATACCGACAGAACCGTTTTTCCAGATTCCCTTGAAATTTGCCTAAAACTTTGGTTAGAATGACAAAACTTGAGGCTTACATAGTTGCTACGATGAAGGCTTTTCTGTAGGCAAATAAAACTAAAGGCGATCGATAGATGTGAACAATCCCTTTTCAGACTGTATCTTTGCTGGCATGAGGTCCCCCCGCACTACGGGACTTATTGACGTGGGAAACCAGCTGTGGACATTAATGCTTACTACTTGGTAGATCGCCATTGGTTGCGAAGTGCGTCCTCCCAGGCAGTGTTTCGATTGTAATTCGTAATTTCGCATGATTTTGTTGCCATTTGTCGTTCGCTTCGACCCAAAGGAGATTCTTCTTTGCTTTTCTACAAATAAACTCAGTGTAGGCGCTATATGTACGAAAGAAATCTAATCGTAAAAATACCAGTCCCATAATGCCTGAGAACCAGTCTGGATAACCAAGGGGACTGCGGTGTTCCGATCCAAAACTGCGCGAGTTGAACTCAAACCAGTTTATAACAGCATGGATAACCGCTAACACAGATGAAAGAGAGTATATACTCCACCCGTAGAAGTATTATACTAGTGCCCTGATCAACTGAGAGCACAATATAACAAAAAAAAAAAATTAAAAAAAAAACAACGAAAAAAAATGATGCGACAGCAAAACCGAATTTTCAGGGAAGTTTAAACCGAACCTATACATAGGAAAATTGTAAGTTAACAACCGAGAACAGAAACGCAAGAAATCCAAAAAGTATGAATTTGACATCAGAAGTTAAAATGTAAAATAACCAATAGATGAGATTCTTCTATTGAGAGAACCGAGAAACCGTGGACCCTAAAGGGAAGAAACTGTCACATAGGCTAAAACAAGACTGATGAGACTGAAAGGACAAGGAAATTACGGCTAGCGACCTGACAATGACAACCGAATAGAGAGTACCCTAAAATCAGACATTACCCCCCCAACCAAGCAACGGCACACTAAATTCTATGGCCTAATGAGGTGCATGCTGCGGAAAGGACTTGTGTCAGTGACATTGACTTGCAACTGACAGTATCAAAGAGAATGACGAACAGCTGATCGCATTATGAAAGCTATTCGGGAGCTTGACCATACTGTACATTGGAGGGTGAAACGAAAAAGCTGGTGCCCCGAATTAAAGTAATCAACAAGTTGTAATAGCGAAATTCGAAGCCACAAAAATCAACTAACCCTCAGGGATCTAAAAATGTCGTTAAGCATAAAAGTATATATAATGACAACTAACTTGAAGAGGTCAATTGCCAGATGATCCTTCGAATCGTCGGAGAGGTTTAGGAGTGAATAAATGACGAACAGTTATTGTTTTCACCCTCGGTTTGGCGAATCAGGTATGGATTACCACGCGCTTTGATCGGGGTTACATGTTTGATTGACCGCAACTGATGGATGAGGCTAGATGACTTTCATATCCTGTCTGCCACTTGTAGTTTACCATTTGCGTTGAAGACTTAGCAATTACGTCAATTTAAGTACGTGAAATTCTCGTGTTCTTACAAGTCGTTTGTTCGATATTCAGCGTTAATTTTCGTTCTGAGTTCAGTGTATGAGGCTCGGTGGAACGTTTTAAGCCACGGTAACCATTTCAATCAACCGATGTTTTTTAGAGTTGTAGTTGGACATTAGGTTGGTCGCGAAACGCTTCTCTGTATTCTGACACTTAGTGTGGTTGTGTGTTGTGTTGTTTTGATGCTCTCCGACCCCGTAAATGTGCTAGATTATTCAGTTTCAGAATGTGCCTTGAAAGTAACAAGGTTTAGCCAGGTATAAGCACAGACTGCAGTTGCTATAAAGCCAGCGGATAATAATTGAACAAAACGAAACATCGCTGCATGACCTTCCTCATTTCACATACCGCATACTATTGAAATCAGGAGTTGGATTAGACGCCTGTAGGAAGAATGAGTAATATATGTACAAGACAGCATTTCGCTGGGTGTTACAGTTGGGTGTTTTTGCTTTTGGCAAGGACGAGGAACTATCTGCTCCGGTCAGTTTGAATTTCCTGAAGGAGAATTGAGCGGAGAATAGACAAAATGGCACACCAAGGAAAAGTGGGCATATAAAACAATAAAGCGGATAAGCAAATATGAGATAATTACACCTCTGCAGTGTTTAACGAATTGAGACAACTCGTTTCTCCCGCTAATCTATTGGGATCCTTATGTTGGATTGAATCACTGGAAGTTTAAGGACATGATTCCGGGCTTGCCTCCCACGTGTACATGGCCATATCAGGTATGGAGAAATACAACCTTCCACTATTTCAAGCGACAAGCAAATCATTGATTATTTAGTCAGGATATATATAGTATATATAACGGATAGGAAAAATTCAGGTTTTTCACACTTATCCGGTTGTGGACATATCGGAGAAACAGCTAGATGATTGGTCAGGTTCTGGAATCTCCCAAACGAAAATTGCGCTTTACAGTTTGTGAGAAGTATTTTGTAATTTCGCACTCTGTGGATTCGACTACAGTGAACGGAAGGCATTTTGCTTTCCGCGAACGTTGTTTCCATTAACCCTATTTTGGCCTGTCGGGGAGGCAATGAAGTTTTTTGTGCATTTAAGATATAACGATATAATTCCTATGAAAATTCGGGACGCTACTTGTACCTTTGTAAATCTAATGTCCCAATTCCAGTCCAAGATGAAGATGAACCACCAGAAAGATGTTGTCCATTTAGTTGCTCCTCTATTTGCGATGAAATTGAAGCAATATGTTGATTTAATTAAGTAGATGCCTATTGTTTACGACATGTGGATGGAATGAATGATTCCAACATGCCTGTGGAAGCTATACAGTATGTAATTCCGTTGAAATATCTGTATTGAAATCTTGAAGCCTCAGAACAGTGAATGGATGAGCTCCAAAAGTGCTGCGAAACTCGAAAGTCTGTGTGCTTTCTCGAGTGTAAAACTGACTCAATATGCCCTGAGTATTATAGCGTGAATGTTTTAGTCCGAAGCAAGACAATTTAGCAGTTAGTAAATAGTTGTTACACATACTTGTCTTGAAAGCGAGTTGTGGGATATAATACTGAAAAGTAGCAGATCAATTAGATCATGCTTAAAATGGCGAGGCCCCGTATTTGAGCTTTGCTGCTGGATCTCCACTGCTGTTGGAGCTTTGTTCATGATATTCCTATGTTGGTCTTTACAATCTTGCTCAATGATTCCGTCTTTGATTTTTCGCGTTCGTGCTTTGTTTTATATATGCGCGATGAAAACGCGACGTGCAAATTACTAGCCGTCTTTCTAGTCGAACAGGGTGCAATCCTATTTCATTTATCGATAATTCCGAACTTGCGGATTAGCGAGAGGCTTGTATAACGATAACCTCTCCATGGATGATCTCATTCCATTCAGCAGTGGGCATTCGTGCCTTGATAGAACCATAATTGAATATAAGTGCGAGTATGATTATCTTCTGTTTAAAAACGGTAAATGCCGATCTGTTGATTTGCATGTCGTTCATGTGTTGTGCGAGTTGATTGGCTGTAGCCCCGTCATTCTTTTAATATTCTGGACGTTTCGTAGCGCCGACTTGATTGGCTTTCAGTTCGCCATCCCTACGAAAATAGGCGATGAACACCACTGAGCACTAATAGATGCCATCCTTCGGTTTCTCCGTTTTAGCGACTTCCGGCAATTCTAGTTTTAGTCTCGTAGCAAAAATGATAGACGGAGATGAAACAGAGGATTTTTATTCATGCATCGAATGGAAATGAAAAATAGTAGGGGCAAAAACAACTGTCTAGTGATGGGACGGAACGATGAACGTCATTGCTTCTGCGTCTAAACTAAACGAGGACACCAATTTGTGCATCTGAATTGGTGCTAAGCTGGCAGTGTTTCAAATTGTATAATTCTGAGCTAGGCATTGGATAAAAGTGAAAATCATAGTTTCTAAACTAATTAGTGAAGATCAATATATATTTTTTTACCAACGTTTCCGAGAACAACCTTTTACATTAAAAGCTAGTCTCGTCTCCTTCATAGACTACGATTGAAGTGGCGTTGGTAGCAAAATAAAATCCAACTGCGCTAACTTGCAAGAAACTAGTTCTAGGTATTTTCTGTGGTATTATTAAAGCTAACCCTAATCTTGCTGTAAAATGTGCGCGAAGATACGTGTGAGCTTCCTTACTGGTTGCCGTCTCGCGTTTCGCTACCAACCTATTATTGGCGTATACTCAAGTTAAATCAACCCTCGTTGGTGGCTTCAAAAAACTGAACGTGATGGCATATCTTACTGTTTACATTCCGACATGAACAGCTGCGATAAGCAGGCTGGATCAAAGATCTGTCAACCTCAGTGCAAATGGTGTCAATATGCGAAGGAAAATAATGCCTAAGTGAGTGGAATCTGTTTTGCTGCAGGATACGAACGACTGGATTCAATCAAATAGCAAAACGAGGCTTAAAAGAAGTTACTAGGGAAACCATTGGTGAACAATCGAAAATATCGTTATAGCTCTCTGGCTGTTGCATAGGTTTCATATGCGTAACGTTGAAAAATAGAAGTTGAATTATTTTGGGACTATCAATGGAAATGATGGTGGTTCACCTCCGGATGGTTAAAAACGTTTGTAATCAAATTGCCCAGAATAGAGACAAATCAAATACCCATCGTCCTGTTGAATCCTAAGCTACGGGGAAAAACCTCCTTCTCATAAACTTATATAGTTATACGTATATATATTTATACATATATTCCACCTCCATTCCAGAGATCTTACATATATATATTATATATCTTTATACGAGCAAAACATGTTGATCTAGTTCCATACTTATTCACATATTTGTACAATGACCTCTGCTTGAGACCGAAATGTAGCAGACTCAGGGTACGGCCTCCAAACCTCTACAATATAATATATATATATATATATATATATTATTATATAATATATATTATATATATATATAACTTCGTTTTCTAGAAGAATACTTTACGGTTCTGCGAACTGCTGTATTATCGATAAGTCGAGTTTGAGCAACCCGCTATGTGAAATCTCTCTTCGACCCTATGGAGCGAAATACGAAGCCGTGATTGAGAATTTTTGACTCGATACTTTTGGTCAGTGCGAGTGGATTGCTTTGGACTTAGATTTGTGTTACTCTCACATCCACACTTGTAAACCATCATTTGATGGACACATAGAATCATATGGAACAGCAAAACCGGGGTTAGTGATTGGAAGGTGCTTCTACTATGGTACAGAAGTTCTACTTTGAACTATGTAATCTTAATGAGATGCTAAATTTTCTGACATTCTATGTTTTCCTCGGTTCGGTTTAAGCAACTATTAACCTTGTACAGATCGACACTGGTTTTTGGTTGTTGCCTTACACCGCGGTATACCCGCGAATGAATTGAACAAAAAATGTCGAAATGTGAAATGTAAAGTTATATTTTGAAAACTACACGGATAATGAAGAATTTGAAAAGCGAACGCGCCACTGGTTGCAGCATTATGCGATATCTTCTGGGAGAAATTCGTTCAAATCAACCAGGGATGGGGTGAGCCGTGCGTACACGAATCATCCCAGTGGTTGCGGTTTGTATGCTTTTTACGATATCACTGACTAACCACCTCTCAAATACTACCTGCTTCGGAGAACAGCGTTCCATAAACTTACACAAAAGTTCCCACCATATTGGTCCATTCAAATGCAGTGCTTCGTGTTTAGATTAAACTGGGATGCAAAGACGTGGGCCAGAATGATTGGCATTCCTCTAATGACCCGCAGCTTCTTGAAGTCATCGCTCACCCGCAGAATGAATGTCGTTCCCGCAATATCGACAAACGGTGCATTCGTTTACAGGGTTAGGCAAAATTTTGTCTCCATTTTTGCCATAAGGAGATCGACCAGTAAGAAATCAAGCTATTCCATGTTTCCATGTTGGACTTTACATATACACGTGATTGCCTTGATGGAATCATAAAACAGCTAAGAGAAATTCTTACTCGTTAGACCTGTATCAAATAAGCTTAGCCTCTAAATGTGAGCTGCGCAGGGAGCGGTTCACAATGCTGTTTGCCGTCACATATTCCGCCAATAAATTTTAGAATTATGGTGAAAAGGTAAATTTGTTTTAAACCACTTCATGGCGATGAACAAAATCCTTCAGCTTGGTTGAAAAAAGTGATACTGGAAGACGCCAGCGAAGGACCGATTACACTCCGATGCGGTTGATGCACGACACCAGTTGTTGCTACCAGACAGTTCAATTATCATAGCGCCATTTAAACCCCGAGTAAAGCTTTTGAGAATGTCAGTATGTCTCTGCTTGAGTCCCGTTGATGTTAATTGTAAACAAATCATCAGCACCATCGTCCTTCGTCTACTGAAAAATTCCCAGTTTCCATTTGCTCCAAACGAAAACGAATGTTACGAGGGCATCAAAAATGAACTTTTGATAAATCTTCGTCCATTGTTTGTCATCTGTTTAGACGTCCGCGAAGTATTATGTCGTTGATCAGTCTTAGACCATTTTCTAAAGAATTGCTGATTTTGCAGGGAGACTTTTTAAGACCAAATGGTTTCGAAAAGATACCGCATACATGATAATGCAATTTACATTTATGTGCGTATGTGCGTCCATCCATTCACGTAATAATTAGCAGGAAATATTCGGTAATTTTTACGTAAAATATTTTGTTATGGAGACAAACGAATTAGCTTTCACGTTGAATATGTAGCCGGCAACTAAGTAGTGAAATAGCTATCGGAAACCAGCGAAACGCTTCACCGAAGAGCATTTATGCACAATTCGCATTGGGGAAAAACATTTTCACCAAATGAAAAACCACGAAGCGACTCCATATAATGGTGGATGATTGAAGTCCTATGAGACACGCGCAACTCATGCGAGAGAAGCATATGGGCTGCCAATCTGAATTTGGACGACTTTTCGCTTATCTAACTATTGCTAACTATATACATGTACCGAGTAGCCAAGCTCTGTGGGTCATATCCAAAGCCTTCGTCGTACTTAGGCTGCCTGCACAGAAGTGATCTATGAGTAGGTGTCGATCGCTGTGAGCTAACGGACAGTAACCGTGCAAATTGGTGACGGATAGGTGCAACGTGCTCATGTGGTGAAGTTGAACAGACAACCCGTTCAGAGCCTGCCCGGTAGCGTAATGGCTAAGGCGTTCGACTCAGAATCGAACGCCTTAGCCATTACGCTACCGGGCAGGCTCTAAACGGTTTGTTCAACTTCACCACATGATGTTCCACCTATCCGTCACTGATTTGCACGGTTACTGTCCGTTAGCTCACAGCGATCGACCCCTACTCATAGATCACTTCTCTGCAGGTAGCCTAAGTACGACGAAGGCTTTGGATATGACCCACAGAGCTTGGCTACTCGGTACATGTATATAGTTAGCAATAGTTAGATAAGCGAAAAGTCGTCCAAATTCAGATTGGCAGCCCATATGCTTCTCTCGCATGAGTTGCGCGTGTCTCATAGGACTTCAATCATCCACCATTATATGGAGTCGCTTCGTGGTTTTTCATTTGGTGAAAATGTTTTTCCCCAATGCGAATTGTGCATAAATGCTCTTCGGTGAAGCGTTTCGCTGGTTTCCGATAGCTATTTCACTACTTAGTTGCCGGCTACATATTCAACGTGAAAGCTAATTCGTTTGTCTCCATAACAAAATATTTTACGTAAAAATTACNATGGCTAAGGCGTTCGACTCAGAATCGTTCGTCCCGGGTTCGCGTCCCAGTTCGGGCGCGGTGGATATGCACTGCTGATGATTCCTAACAAGGATGAAACAGCTGTACAGTGCTTCGGTGGTTTCTTTATGGTGAGTTGAGCGATGATATCACGTGGTGAATTATTTCATGCACAATATATATACATCACTAGAATCTAATTCGTAGCCTCAGGCGTGTGCATAGAGTCTCTACGTTGAACATTCCGCAGAAGAACCACAACTGTGATTCGTTGATAGCTCTTTGTCATTCGGACTAAGCAATCCTTAGGAACGAGGGCAGACTGTCAGGAGAATAGATATAAGTTGTAATTAGTTTTTGGATTAGTGAACAAAATTTACTCGGAAATACCACCAGTTTTTCGGTTATTGCCGCTCGTCAGATATATTTAACTGGTACTCTCTTGTCCAAATATTCTTAGAATTATACAAATATAAGAATGTTTGTGCACAAAACATGTCGATACCTTTTATGAAACGGCCAAAACAGATTGATTTTTTGAGGTTTTATCAATAGGCACAGCGACGTCATTGATGTGTTCTATCTTGTACGCTTTACTGTTTATTAGGACCCACCCATGTTTCAAAAAGGTGCATAAATTTCTTAGTACTTTAACTGGATTGGCTGACTAAATCGTAACACTGGAATTGGAAACAGAATACACGCACTGCCTACTTGCATTCTCCTTACACAGCGAAATTGGATCCTAGACCAGCACTGGCCGGATGCACATTATGTGAAACTAATAGTGTTTTGTAACTGTGAGGTCGGGATGTATTTATATGTAACACAACAGACACAAACATGACGCGGAAAAATTTGCGTCAAGATACGTGACACTATCGGAACTGGTCCACCATGTTTATCGCAACGTAACCCAAACACGGTTTTAGACTGATGTGAAAAATCCGTCAGTATTCTAAGCGTTGAGGTGCACAGATGAAATTTTCAAAAAAAGCAATTGGAGTTCACGTGATCAACGACTACCGATCCTTATCAAAAATAAAGTAATGTCCAGTCACCTAGCGGCTGGAATAAAAATAAGACATCCACTGCGATTGCTCAAATTAGGAAAGGTTGCTTTATGGGCTGAGTGATAATTGTTTGTCACGTTCGTACAACATGAAATTGCTCACACTACTAAAGCATGAAGGCGTCTGCCATTCCAAATATGGGAAATCAAAGTGAAATGACTCACGAAATTTACACCGCAAACTTATTTCCTAAACCTTGATTCGCTCACACTTCGGCTTTATTTTTACACTCGTGTTGTAGTGCCTTTCATGATTGTTTTTGGCGTGAAATGTGAGACATAGAATAGTACTCAGACTACCTTTAGACTTGAATTGCGGAACAATTTTTCTAAACGTCAGTCCCCAACCGAACATTTTAAGAAGGCAAATAGAGTCCAAGTTTGCGTGACCCATGGAATAAGAGGCGAAAGCTTTCAAAATATTTTAAGAAAAGGTCAATTCGTCTCTCGCTATTTTTGGTATCCTCACTTTGCATCATAGCACAATCACCCTTAATTGGCTTCACCATTTAGCTTATTCGTGGTTGTCACACTCGGCCGGGCAACCGCTTCAAAATCGATCACTATTGCTATCACAATATCTGTGCTTCAATGGATCATAGTAGTAAATCACTTGGAGTTATCGGGTTAGATCCCTTTCGCCATCTTCAGAGTCGTAGTGGATGTGAATTTCTATGTCTACTATTAGTCCGCGATGATTTCGCTAAGACTCAGACAATTACAAATGGATTCTGCTGACGTCTGTCACATCAGTTAGGCACTAGACATGCCCGATCAGTTGATCGGTCTTGTACAATCCGTGATGGTTTTTTGCGACAACGAAGCGTTCAAAAATCGCGTGAACTGGAGTCCGCTGTCGTCAAGCAATTAAAGTTACGGCTTTTCCATTTGAGGTTCTGGAGGTTGAGTTCTTCCTGCCGCCTTTCAAGTTTTTCCCTTGGCGGCCGTCCTATAGTCGTAGCTTCTCTCCTGATAACAACGTATATTGTTGTTTACTCAATACAGGAAGCGAAAGACAAAAGATAAATGCAAAGTTGAATTGAATGAGTTGCCAAAGTTCCGAAATAAAAGTCTTTCCACTTAGTATTTATTACCTTGAGTCATCCTCATAAAACTTAGCCATAATGCTTTAACTATATTTTTAGAGGAATCGGAGAATGGAATTGCTTTTTGAGCCTATACGTGAATGCAATGATCCAGTCCATAAATGTATGCATGTATGTATGTGTGCATGCATGTATGTATGTATGGATGTATGTATGTATCGGTGGATGGATGAATGGATGTGTATGTATGTATGCATGCATGTAAGCATGCATATATATATGTATGCATATAAGTATGTATATAAGTACGCATGTATGTATGTAGGGATGGATGGAGGTATGTATGTATCCATGGGTGGATGGATGAATGGATGTGTGAATGTGTGTATGCATGTATGCAAGTGTGCATGTATGCATGCATGTATTTATGTATGTATATATGAATGTTAGTATATACGCATAAGTAAGTCGAAGAAAAAACTGAAAGCTATTCATTAATTCCTAAAATAAGATAATTCACTCGCCATTAAGGAACCATGGAAGCACTGCACAGCTGGTACATCCTTGTTAGGAATCATCAGCAGCGCATATCCATAGTGCCCGAACTGGGACACGAACCCGGGACGAACGATTTTGAGTCGAACGTCTTAGTCATTACACTCCCGGCAGGCTCCCAAAGGTTTCTTGAACTTCGTCACATTGTAAAGGATTGTTCGACTCGACTGGTGGTAGCATCTATGAACATTTGGGAGAAGTACTATTTCTAGCCACGAAATGGAGTAAAATGTAATGTGCATCCGATGCAGTATAAGTTGTACGTTAGGAAGTTTGTGAAACAAGGTGATCTAGGAAGAACGAGAAAATCAATTTTTACCCAGTTTCCAAATGCTCCGAGTTCCTAGAACTGAATAATCCGGCTACAGTCCGAAATAAATTGTTGTCATATGCAAGCTGCAATACCAGAATGCAGCGAAGCCCATTTGTTTTTGCTCATCGAGTATCTCATGCTAAACGATTGTTGATGGAGCAATCGTGACAGTTTGTTTTGTGCATTTTTTCAGGAAGGGATGTTCTCACCCCATACAAATTGCGCGTCGACTCACATGAATGCTGCAAGATCAAGGTCGGACTTTCAGATCAATTGTAAAACCTGTTTATCCAAATTCAGGCACTCAAGATTTATGCATAGATAACTTTTATCCATAAAAAGAGAGATCCATTATCTGTTTTTTTGGCAAATGTTCTTTAGAATACATGAATTCAGTTAGTCTGTCCTGATCTCCACCAGTATTGATGGCCGTGCTTTCCTCGGACTGTTTTATTCAAAAATTCTTCTAATGAAAGAAAACGGTAAAAATAACTTGCAGCAACTTTCTTCGGTAAAATTCTCCTGGAAAGCTTGCGACCACCTGTCATAAAATGACGTTGCCTCGAGGGCAAGGTTGATTCAAACCACTGACTGCAACCTAATATTTCATCTGGTTCGTCATCGACCGTCTGTTGGCTGAACGATTGGTCATCTTGTTTCTGGCTATTGATTAGGTGATTAACTGACTAATAACTAACTGCCTGATTGTTTAGTTTACCGTTTGCATACTATTTTATTCCACTTATTTTGCCCTCATGTAAATAGGAATGTACTGGTTTCAGAATGAATTCATCGAAGTCGTGGGTTTCGCCACATTTTAGTTTCTTTTGTTAATTCAACGTCCATGGTGAACAAGATGATACTTATGACGACAATTAAGAAGGTATCAATTGGAACGATGAAGGCAAAAACGGGGCTATCGATGCAAATCACTCTGCAACTGATTATATTCAAGTTAATAGTCATATGGGCAGTTACAGTTGGTGAATTTGGTGGCTTGTCTGACAAGGCGATCCTCACCGTTTCCGCCATAACCGCCATTAACCTCTCATATAGTTTTACGCATCGTCATTGGGAGCAAAGAAGTAACATCACCGGAAACGAAGGTAATGATCATCTATTCACTGTTCTTGTTAACCAGACCGTTGTCGTGATACTCTTCATAACCAGTACAAAATGTCTTTGAATATCTCCTCATCAGTACTGCTTTTATTTTCAGCCTTAATTGACTAATCGTCATGAACATCTTTGACATTATCGCTTCATTCACCGAAATCATCAATTTCAATGTTCAGAGATGAAAAACCTCGAGAAAATTTCATCTGTTTACTGGTGCTTTTTCTGAAGGCAGTCAAAATTATTTCTCCATGTTGTCCTGGTTTTTCTGTGCAGTATTTTGATTTTATTTACAAAAAAACATTTTGTATTTCAGACTTTCACGAATTTTTGCGAACGCATTCTTTATTATCACATCTCGTCTTGTGGATTTACTTCACTCAAACGAACGCTTAGGCGAGATAATTCTGATTTGCTGACCCCTTTCTACTAACCGCGTGTTATGACATCCTCGATCATGATTCTGATGTTTCCAAAAGTACCTGTTCTGTTTGGGTTTCACGTTTCTCATCAATCTAATCAGCAAATGAATCATCACAAGTTGTCACAATTCAGCCCACGAGTGAGAATTCGTGGACGCATTGTTAATTTGTTCGTTTCTTCTTTAGAATGATTAGCAAGACACACCCATCCTGTTTCTATTAATGATCAAATGTGAAATCAAGCCTCAATTGATTTGAAAATTTGTGTTGGCCGTAGCCTAGACTGTTGGTTTTCGTGGGGTTACGATTGCTGGACCTAGCATTTTGGATCATATGCCAAGTTAGTATATCATCAAGGTTCTTCAGAGGATAAAATCACTCAGTACATATCGGTTTTATCCATTATTAGACGTTCTTGGATGCAGACCAAGAAGTTCCGATGAATACTAGAATTTTACATTCCACTGAACTAGCTTTTATGACTGCGGATTCAGTGTTCATCACTTATCGATTTCATTGATAGATTTGATGTCAAATTGCGGCTGACCAGCTACATCTCGACTAAATAAAATCATATATTTATTTTCTTAGATTCTTGATTGAAATGTCATGGAACGGAGACTACTGCCGGAGCAGTGGCCGGCGGCGGCGTCTGGACGTGAATGTCGTGGATTCGAATTCTCTCCCCGCCGTTCAACTTATCCACTTGGCCGCGGCTCCCTCCCTGAAAAATGACGTATATTGCTGTTTTATTAATAAATGGAGTAAGAGATTAAAAAAATGTATTTCGATGCCTGTTTTCCTCGCGACCAACGTTTTATTAGGCAGAGAAGTAACGCCGTCGTAACGAAGCCCTTTGAGACAGATACTTAGAAGCTGACCAAAAAACGAGTATCGCGAACAATGACTCAGTTAACAGCCAAAATGAATCAAGTGATCAGAAGCATAGATTGGGAGAATCAGACCGAAATATTGCAGGATACAGTTGATATTGATCGCAATGACGAGAGCAAAACCAAGGCATATTGAACCACTAGAATTGGGACTAATCGAAGCTGACTGAGTTGGAAGTAGAATTATTCTTGTATTACTACCTGAGTAAATTTGCTTCTTAGCTTTGGCTTTGCCAACCTACGATGACTTCCTAGCTCGATCTGATAGGTGGTGAAACAAAATTATTGGTCCCAAGAGTGAGAAATAGGTGGCATGTGATCAGTTATATAACAGAAACGGTAGGAAATTTGTTCTGTGCAATAAATCATAGTCGACAGCGTACTTTGCCGTGGAAGGTAGCCTTGTTGGTAATTTTCGATTGTTTGTTTGACTGGGTAAAAGAACTCAACAAGGCAAATTTTATCTTCGGTCTGAACGCTTTCGGTGGAAAACCGCAAAAGGGCTACCTCGTGGAGTAATTTGAGTGCACCGATTTTGTCATATACAGACAGCAGCTTTATCCTTCTGATGCCACAGCAAAGGGGTTCACTTAAAGTAGGTAAGATTCGTCCAGCTTCATGGTTTCTCCTAAGTTGGTCAACACTGAATGTTATATCGTGTTCGGGTTCAGTCGGAATGATTTTCACGAGTCATCTTTGGGTGAGTTGTCATCGTTCACTGAAACCGACTTTAGTGTAGTTTATGTATATATATATATATATATATATATATATATAATATCAATTTTGCCGAAAATCATGCAACACGGGTTGCAAGAATACTTTCCGCTCTGGTATGCAATCAATTAGAGACCAAAATAATTGAGTTTGTGTTCCCATTATTCAGCTGGAAGTGGTAAAGCTTGATGACCATAAGCCGTAAGCTTCAGTGTTGTTTGACGATCAGGTATGCTAGAAATGTAATCTGTATCCGACTATGACCATCATCTGTACTGATCAACTGTGACTCATTAAGAACCCGATAGGTAGAACCAAGTAGGATTTATCCACAACAATTTCATGCGAGTACTGCAGGAATAAAACATCGATAAACGCTGATCCGCCGCTTTTCCTCAGTATTTTTTAATCCTCTTATAATAGCATTCGACAAGCTAATTATGGAAATATTTTTACCCCATACCGCGAGAAGTTGTAGAATTCTGACACCACTATCCACTGTTTAGGTATCTCATTGGATTTTCACACCCGGGCATCAAACTTATCTCGGGTAACATGAGCGTTCAGATAGTGGTATTATATATGAACCATACGCGAGAGTTATTCATGGTTCCACATGAATTACATCATGTCAGGAAGAAACTACTATTAAGTGCAACATTTAGTGCATTTGATGGAATGTAATACGGCATTTCCTCTAAGGCATTATTATTTCCTTATATTTCATAAACTCTCAGAATTCGGGGGGCATCTCCAGCAACACAACGATAAATTCTGCTCTATCCATAGTGCCTTTTATTTTGATTCGTCGGAGAGGGTTCTACCATTTTATTTGCATCACAGTGAACGAACAAGACAGAAATAAAAACGGGCTAGACTCTCCAAGGAGTGTTCTGCAAAGATTACCTTTTTTGCAAGCGTTTTACTGGCAACCAATTCCTATGTATCCAAGATTAGCCGGTCGTCGAAGTAGTGCCCTCAGCAGCTTCCACTGATACGAGAGATAACTACATTCCTGTCCCTAATGCACTATTTTTCTCTACTCTGCACCCACATTTAAATATTCTTTATTCCTTTGGAGACAAAGAGCCATGAATAAGTGGAGATAGCTTGCCGACAGACGGATGGAAGGGACTTCTGCCGTAAAATATTTAACGAGAATATAATGGTCTTTATGTTTGCTTTTAGCTATGATAGATTTCCTGCTTAGAAACTTGTGCTTATTCTAATCTAGTCAGTTTTGCAATTTAAGTGATAGTCTGGAAAAGACTAAGCACAAAATTGTAAACTGAGCCCGCGGGTTACACCAGTTCATTATCTACATTGTGGTAGCAAGGAATTTAACCACTTCTGGTTTGCTGCTTCACTGTCAAGTAAGCGACCAACCTATTAAACCCGAATGACCCAGACGAAAGTCAGCTTTGTGGTAAACCAAGACAAGTTTTAAATAAAGAGTCTCCTGTTTATAACCAACAATGAACATCAAACCCCAATTAACGCAACAAATCTTAGGTATTAAGCAGCTAATTTCAGCCCGTAAACACAGACGCGCTCGCATTATTAATAAATTACCGCTTCTGTATAACCAGAGTGCTAGTTAGATTTTATTAACACAAACCAAGATAAAATCAAAGACTATTTTATGCTCCGGTGGGAAGTTTTTCACGTTTAGGCGAGTTCCCTGTGGTAACTAAGGTCATTCATGCTTAACTTGTCTTATTAGAATCTGCAGACAGATTTAGCGGGAGGAACCTGTGAATAAATTCATGGTACCTACCCATAAGCCTTTACGCATTGTAGGTTTTATATGACATCACAGTCGCCGGCATACTGTCTCCTCTGTCTTTGCATTCCACCACAAAAATAACCAAAGTGTTTCATATGCATGCAGGTTTTCATGTTGTCTTAGGTGCCTAAAATATTGTTCTGAATCGTATTTACACAGAGGCATTCGTTTCATGCGGGGCACCACTATGCTCTCAGAATTGCCTGCGCTGCGTTGTGACTAACCATGAAAGAGGGCATCGATCCGTGATTCCATATGCGAGTCGGAAAAAGGTTTAAGGTGACCACCGTGTGTCATTCTGCTCTTGATTCCGATAGTGGGAAGGTGCAGGTAACTAATTTTCAAGGTTAAAGGGAAGTGGATGAAATGGTCCGTCATCTACTCAGATGAGATCAACCAATTGAGCTTGTGTACTTATACATTGGATGTGTGGAAATTCAGTCGAATCTTGTAGGCTGTTTAATGATCTCTAAGGATGGAGTCCGATGAGCAACAAATTCGGTCTTCGATCCTTTACACGAGAGATTCGAGAAGGCAGACAGTGTACACGCTAATACCTCAGCGAATGCTGTGCAAATGAAATGTTCGAAAAAGCCGATCAACATTTACGATATTACAAGCGAAGATTATCTAAATAGCTTGGTTCTAGTAGTTGTTCCATGGGATGCGAGTTGAAGCAGCGCGGTACTAGACGCTCTTCTGAATGTTAGATTCAGATATTGAGGTGCATCAATTTTATGCTGAGATACTCATTTTGATTCCGGGTTGTAAATGAAAAGGCACATTATGGACTCGGTTCAGTGAAACTCCGTGAAACTTTTCCTGTCAAGAAGTCCCATCTTGTGACAATCTGTGGGTAATTCCACAACTAGAAGCTATGATTTGTACAAACTGTTTAGTGGTACATTGTATTTTTCCCTGGTATGTATACAAACGTTGTGCTTTCAAAACCGTGGCGAGGGAAATGCCAGCAACGCGATAGAAATCGAGAAAAGCCAAAATAACTTCCCCTGTAGAGTTGACCATGCATGTCATCTCTGTAAAATTCACATCATCGGCTGTCGGTTGTCGTGCACATGCCTCTATCCGTTGCACAATCAGGCGCCATCTGCAAGTTAATAGGGTTATTCCAGGTGAAATGACTCTGTCGTTTCTTCTGGTAAACTTTGTCGGGTAGGTGGGAAACAGCAAGAAGCAATATACTTATTTTGATGGCGGCCTGCAGGCCTCATCATACTGCTGCTTATTAGCAATAACACTTGCCAGGCAGAAACCCACCAAGCTATAGACACTGCCAATGCCTGGCCGAGGTCCTTGTTTTGGTGAGCCTAAACTCATCTTATTCTCGGCTAACTACCAATAGGGTTAGGGGTACCTTATCCAACCCAGGAAAGCACCAAGTAGCATTTAGCTCTGTTCTGATCCTGTGGTGGAACTCGGATCCCAGTCTTCACTGCAACGCTCTTAGAGGTGAACGGAAAACCACTGTATAGTCAGCTAGTGAGTACGCCAGTAGCGATGAGGCATTGATTGAGAAGTCAGTTGACAATCGGTTTTTCCACCTATGTGTTTTGAATCGGTGGTGATCTCAACCTGAGGAGTCCAGAACACATGCATTAAAAGATGTGCATTTTCCATCAAAACGCCGGTAAACCGCTGTTTCGGAAGTTGTGTCCCAGTGTACTTGCTTCTGCGAATCCACGTGGATAAGAAACGGTTCTAACTCAATGTGGCTGTCATCTCGTAAGCCTGTTCAAAGTCCTGGTATGATGAAAAAATAGAAAATGGTCTGACCGCAGTGACACGGTAGTACGCCAGCAGAAGCAGCTGTGAAGTTAAGACTGTCGAAAACTAACAGACTCGGCAGACTCAATATAAACAGTTAATGGGTTTCGAAGTTGATCATTCCATACATACCATTCTCATTCAGTTAATAAAAAACGAATCGGCTAAACACCTTTAAGCACTTTAGTTTCGTTGGCTTCATTAAGCAGCACAGTGGTGCACCAACTAAGGGCAACGGCGTTAGCAACAGGCTCGTAATTTTCGTGACATTTCTGTGGCAGATGTTAGTCATTTTGTAGAAAAAATACTGGAATATAAAGTAGCAATATGTAAAGTAAAACAGTGCAGAATTTAGTATACCAAAGCTATTTAAAAGTTTAAAAACTAACTCAGTGAATCTCGCCCTTGTCGACTGGCAGAACAGCCAACTTTTAATAGGTATCAGAACAGACAAAACTGTGTGGCACTTTACTACCGAGGTTCCAGCTGTGTGGAAACGCAAAAAGGAGCTTGAGAAGTTGAGTGACAACATATCCTGTTAAATGTGTCCGATGCGCTTTCTTAGATTTTTCCTCTAGATTCGACTCTGTTCCACGGTTGAAACTTCTTCGCAAACTAGAACAATTCGGTTGTCCCAACTATCTCTTGGCCCGGCAATCAGACTGTTTCATCCGCGGAACTCAGTGCACTAGACTGGGACGAAACAAATCCACCCTGGTGGTACGTAATTCTGGAGTCTTCCAACTAGCGGTCGTTTCGCTTTATTTATTTCCAAAATACATCAGTGATCTGGGTGTTTGTTCTCATGGTCATTTATTCAGATATTCGGATGACGTTGCTCTCTGACACTCTGTATCTGGAACCGAAGATTTCCTGAACTTTTTCAACAAGTTATCTTTCATTTGTGATTTTCCTCTTCGGTCTGGCTTAAGTCTTCATTTGTCAAAGTATGTCGAATGTCTGTTTACTTATTCCCGGTCTGCTTACCAGGCTGACACTTCTTCCATTGACACGGGACCACTCACTAGGGTAGGTTCCATCGAATATTCTTCTACTGATAAAAACCTGAGGTGATCATCTCTCGTTTCGGTTTGCGTAAAAATCTTATAAGTCAATGACCACGCAAAATATCGAGGCATTTTCAGGTCATGCCAACGTTGTTTCCCGCTCACTTCTACTATTCGCCTTTCTCTTTTGTTAGTTTATTGAAAGAAGACTTCAGAACCCTTTATCATGGTTTGGCAATTATTAGTGGTGTATCTTATGTATGGCTGAAAGAACTATGCACCAAACTGTGAAATGCATCTATCCGTGAGTGAAAAAATACCACATAAAATTCTTCCGAATGCGTCTCAGCCATTACACAACGTCTTATCTAAGTGCTGTTCTCATTTCAAGACAAGTTCCGCTATCGGGTCCATACCCTGCAGCATATCCGTCTACCGGAACTCGACTATTCCATACCTAACCCGAATTCTTACCAGTCGAGACCAGGTCGTGACCGAGTTTCTGCACATTCTCCTGTGAATTTAAAAGTTTTATTCTTCGCTCCCTCTTTTATGATGCGATGATGAATGCATCCTTTTTGACTAAAATGCGAACGCTTATGTATGCAAAAGTTCAAACTGTAAAATGCGTTATAATGCACTATGCATTCACAGTCCCCGTTCTTTCCAGTCGAATGATTCACACTTCTTATACTCACCTTCTTGTTTTGATCATAAATTTTAAACAGATTGTTCATATTACTGAAAACTAATTTACTTTTTATGGTATGCTATTTCACCGTTCTATTTGCTACTGTCTAGGAAGTTTAAAAGAAGAACGATGAACAAATTCACCCACTAATAACAACAAGCTGTCAGTTTGAACAGTTTGAAACAAGACACTAAAATGCGACTGTGATCTAACAGAAAAAACAGTTCGAAATTTCTATACCCGAAGGTTTTACTCCTTTGCGGAAATTAGTGGGGACAAACCGTCATAAAAAAACCAGGCAAAAAGAAAATGGGACAATGATATGGGGAAATGCTAGTGTTTCATCTACTGTATAACGCAGTAAACGCTAATGGGAACGGATAGGTACTGAATAGTGTTGTCGGAGTAATCGTAATGATTTCAGACAATATGACAATTATCTCGCGGAACTAGCTCAAATGGTCTACTCTGGCCTAAATGGCAAGTCACCCAATTAGAACCCGAGTGGCATTAGGATATGGTGTTTACGTGCCATGTTTGCTTTAATTTGCCAATTTTCAATAGAATGTTGCCTGTCTGAAAGTGACAGTGTGCTAGTTTTGCGTGTGTTATTTTCTCATTCTCGGTTTGTTCTGTGCGCTGTGCCCTACGGAACACCTCCAATCCGTTTGCAACAGTCAATGTCGACCGTGCTTGCACATCCCATTCGTTTGTATTTCCCTGGTTGGTGTTACATTATCACAGATCTGGTGGGTTACTTGGTCTAGAATGTTATCTATCTGTTTGTTGTAATCGGTGAGCACATCATCTGACGGATGTATCGAAGTCAATCAATGCGAGTTGGATGAATCGTTGGACTTTTAAAACTAACACGATCCTGATTTATAGCTTGTTATGACCTACCAAACCAAGCGATCGATAAGTTAAAATGGACTATCCAGGCCCGGAGATCAGCGCAGATTTGTCATTTTTGAACCGAAAATTCAGTGAAAACGATGCGACTCAACCGAAATAAAATCAACTGCCACAATTTGGTTGTCGATTAGATTTCCGAATGCAAAATACATGCAGAATTTAGTATGCGGAGTTACCAAGTATTTTGAGTGACCACTCAATGCTGGATTGTAAGGCAGAATGATGACCATAGCAGAGAATAACCAGGGGCGGTACAAATTTTGTAACGTAGGTAATTGGACTTGTTTGTGCAAATTATTTTTTGTGTTCCAAAACTTTGGGATCGAACAAGAATTGTATTTGTGTTAGTGATAGGAGCTGGAATGTTTTCATTAAATAATTCACCACGTGATCTCATCGCTCATCTGACCACAAGGAAACCACGGAAGTACTTACTGTACGGCTGTTTCATCTTTGTTGAGAGTCAATAGAGGTGCATATCTGCTGCGCCCGAACTGTGCAACATCATATGGTGAAATTTAACAAACAGTTGACAGCCCGTCCGGTAGCGTAATCGCTAAGGAGTTCGACTCAAAATAGTTGGTTCCGAGTTGGCGTCCCAGTTCAGCCGCGGTGGATATGCACAACTGTCTGTTTACTAGGGAACTTCCAACACACAGATGAGAGGCAATGAAGCGACCGTCAACTAGGAACAAAGCACTTTTGGGTCTGACGTAATTGAACAGTTAGCCTTTCATAGGAAAATGGTTTGGATGAAATTGTTGGGAAATTCACTTCCTTTGGTAATGAAATAAGAATGTGCATCATTTTCCAGGAAGCAGGCTGCAGCCAAGAGAAGATTGCCAAATGGGGAAGCTGACCGGCGGTGGATGCAGTCGAGCCAGCCAAATTCACTTTCAAACTCCAAAATCAAGTGGGAACTTTTGAAGAACAAAACTCAAAGCTTATGCTCTGGGGATTACAGTGGAAGGGTTTCTAGTTAACATAGGTTTAATTACGTAACGAATACGAATTTATTAAGTATCGCTAGAGTAAAAACCGTCATGGATTCGATGCGATATTTATTGGGCTTTTATGAACAACCAATACGAGTTATTTCGGAACACTAAATAAATTGCATCGATGTTAAACATTCATAATATCAGGTAGCATGGCCCAACACACAGCAAAATAGTGCCTTAACAAATTCAGTGATAAAACTTTTCATTCAGTGGTAGCAACCATGCAGTCCCCTAGGGACTTCATAGCGCCCAGTGTCTGTGCCGACTGGACTCGTTTGCAATGGTAGGTCACAAATCTGAAATAAAGCTCTGAACAGCTTCGTGTTACCGTGTTCGGAAGGAATTGTGATCTACGGATGGACAAAGTGTCTCGGTTAGTTCTGTACGTGAAATCACATTTCACTTGAAGTTGGGATTGCAACAAGAGGTGTGTATGGAGTCTAGTTCATCCACTTAGTTCAGTAAACATTTGGTTTATGCTGAACGCAAATATCCATGTGAGTTGGCAATTCATCATGCTGCTTCTATTCGTTAATCAGTAGGATCACCTTCAAGAGATATTGGGATGAAAGTTCTCTGCTGATGGACATCTTTTCTCTTGGTGGGACAAGTTTGAAAGTGCAAATCGCATCTGAATGATTAACAGGAAGCAAGTTTATTCCTCCAATGTTAAATCAAACATTTCTTAATCTTGGACCATACCTCAATAATAGCAATTCACAAAGTTCCAATCTTACCTTGCTTATCTTTATTTGGGAACTCAAGTTTTGACGATTTGCTCGCCAGCTCTGTATTCACCGAAAGAAATGCAGCTCATGATCCATAACAAATTGCCATTTCCATTTTCATTATACAGTTAGGATGAACTTCTGTGTAACCAGGTGAAAACATGACACTGCCTTTCAGATTTATGATAACCCGGGAGTTTGCCAATTGGTGCGCATTTGGTCTAAGACCTGTGGCATCCAGTGACCGATAAGGGTACTATATCATGTATTGTAGGTGCTTGATGTACCGTTGCCAGCCAGCTCAACTAACATAAAGGTTCAGGCGTTCGACATCCAATCTTCCTTTCCGGGTTCACGTCCCAGATCTGGCCCGGTGGATACGCATTACAGCTGGCTTTCAATGGCAAATAGGATGCCGACAATGCATAGCGAACCATTCGGAATAGTAAAGGTAACAAGTTTGCAATTAAAAGGGTGCCGGTAAGTGTCTTTGTCATGCGATGAAATTGCTGTCTCGTCCAAATCGCTATCACACAGAGATCGAAAAATACTAATGCAAGGGACTCAGTTTGACTAAACATCCAACTTGAGGGAACTAGTTCCACCTGGATTATGTGGTATTCGAGATTGAACTGTCGTTTTACTAAAAAGAGGTGAAGACAAATCGTAAAACTTGCATATTTTTTGTATAAACTAATCTTTTAAATGTTTCCAAATCAATTCAGTGGAAGCTCAGTGAATCTACCAGTTTGTCGAATGAATAATACGCTGTTTTAAAAAGCTTTGATTTGTTTCTTTTTGATGTACATTGCAAGCGACAATTATGGCAATGAACTTTTCAAACGAAAAACCTAGGTCCCGTACAACTCAATACAAATGCTTGTTTTTATGGTTAACTCAATATGGACTTTATCGAGACAATTGCATGCCGTCATTTCGTATTAAAATTTTTTGGTTTAGAATTAGCAATGACCAGACGGTGGATTTTAGGAATGAGGTTTACGAGTTCGAATACCCACCGTTCGCCATCTCCCCAAACTCCGTACAATTCCCGTGTTCTTCATCCCCTTTCGTTGTTCACAAAAAGCAATAGGCTAACTTTGTTTTTGCTATTTCCTTTCCTCAAAGCAGCTTAAGAAAATAGTGAATTCCTGGTCTAAAGGGAAAATCAAGCCAGCAAATAAATTGCCAGTCATTTAATCTTTTGTCTTCGGGTGCCATTTATTCCGAAGGCTATAAACGAGATCGCCTCTTGATAGGCGAGAAGTGAGCGTGCAAAATGCTAGATCTGTCGGAAATTAGTCGCAGGTCACAGCACTTGTTTACCCATTCGCGATCGAATATATCAGCGCACAACCTCTGCGCACCTTCTCCCTTTCTGTCCATATTGTTTCGTAAGGATTTTATCATTCACTCCTTTATAATTGCAAGCTTTTGGGCCGTTTCAAACACGGCGTACATCAACGGGAGTGAGAGTTTGTTTTTACTACGTACCCGATCGTACTTGTGTGGTGATATTGTGTGCGTCAGTCACCGGGCATGCATGCGTGCGTGTGCGCGCGCGTGCGCGTTCGGTATAAAAAGGTTATAAGCAAATAGGGTTACGACAGTACAGTATTCACGCTAAAATTATTGTTTATGCTACACACAACAACCGATATGAACTGCTTAACATGGATCACCTGCTTCATGTATTTGACGATAACACGGGTGACAGGAGCCAAACAATGTAACGATAAGTCCGAAATGAATGAGAACAATCCGAGCTTGTGGAAGTGTTTGGCAGATGAAGAGATCTCGCGTTTTACAAATACTTATCCTTTCAGTCATTTGTATGCGACTACACGGAGACCGAAAAATGTGATTTTGTTCATCGGGGATGGATTGAGCTTGAGCACTGTGACGGGAGCACGTTATCTGAAAGCTGAGCAAAAGGGTAAACAGGCTGGTCAAGAGTTGCTGAGCTGGGAACAATGGCCTGGTGTTACACTGCTACGCACGATGAGCTCGAATCGGATGACTACGGATTCTGCCGCTTCGGGCACCGCCTTGTTTTGTGGTAAGACAACATCTGACCGATGTGGTATCCCGACGATCTTATGTTCCAATGTCGGCATTTTTTCTTGTTATTGAAAATGATTCTAAATGGTGTAAGCTGATAATTTCGTCTTATCAGTCAAGTTGTTTTCTATTTAAAACCTAACTTGAAGCAGACCTGTTCTAGCAATCATCAGGAACAGCTACTCTGCAATCGAATATTTCTACTATGTTGCGCAAAGTCTTAAACCGTTTTAGAAGACACGAATTTCTACTAACCTAACTGAATTCTGCATGCGACGTACTCAACTTACCAGACAGACAAACCAAAAAGGATGTATTATGAGCAGAAAATAAATTATGGTCAGGCTTGCAGGTTAGGGAAGCCATTAAAGGATGACCAAAATATCTGTCAGAGTTGGTTTTTCTAAGGTGATTGTAGAATCAAACTATTAAGTGTAAGAGAGTGGCCATTATTATGTATTCTTCGGAGAAACCATTTGTGCCAAAGTTTTCACGATTCTCACGTCAGTCGGGGGTGACTACCAGCTAACAGAAAACTGAATTATTTTCCGGTTAATTGAAGTTGCACAACACTGAAATTTACTGATCCCGGATAGTCGAACTTTGGAAGTTTGCTTCCTTCGATTAGAAACTAAATTATGGGCGTTTTGTGCAACCTACCCGATGCCATATTATGCTCGAATCTTCTTCCTAACTGGTTTAGGCATTTGAATCGGACAGAGCTATTTTGCCCGAATACTTGACTGAGTTCATAACATGAAACTGAAAAGCAAAAAATAATAGAGGGTTTCTAAATCCCTTAGCAGTTGCTGCTGGAATTAACTTTACTGTGTCCTCTTCGCTTTCTTGTCACTCAAAGAGTGGCACTCAAGGAGTGTCACTCAAAGGAAGTGAGCTACCTCAAATGTCTTGGTATGGGAAAAACCCTGAAATTCCTGGCAAATCGAGTGGCTAGTCTAGATCCAGTTAGGCTACCGGCTTGGGGTCTACGCAATTGAGGCCTTTGGGGTTTGGAAACTTTCAGTCATGCTTCTTAATGCCGTGGCCACGGTTATTCGTGCACCCAAAATGTAACCCTTTTATGTAGCCGCTCAACTAACTTCTTTGAAGTTGATTTCCCGTTTTTGTCCTTCTCCTTTATTCCTTTGAGCAGCCAGTACTGCAAGTTTGCAACGGGAACCAGAACTCTTTGGTTAAGGTCTTTAGTTTAAAAGCACAGCTGAACTGAACTCGGCTGTGATGTTTTTTTCTCTGACTTGTTCATCAACTTATCCTGCTTCCTTCAATTTCTTGGAAGCTAGCTCGAATATGGTTTCACAACAACCCTTCGCAATTCAATGGACTGTTGATAAACTGCCACTTTATACTTTTCAAACCGTTTATTACACCGTGGTCAGTTATTCTAGAGTTTATTCGAAAATGCCTTTCTTTGGATCTTGCTATATTGCTCACCCCAAATTTTCCTTGGCCGTTTGAAAACCATGCTTCTGAGAACAACGGCTTGGCTTATTAATCACCAATCATGTTTCGTCCTCCTCATCGACGTGCATCTGACCGAGTTCGTCAGTGTGTGCTCAGTTATTGCTTGGTCCTGACCATCAAAACAATGTATGACCCAAAGTTTTATTTGCCAGATGATTTATCACTTTTTTCTTTCTTGCTTATCGACTCGACATAGTTTCTTCCGCCTTTTTTCTCTCCAATGAAACTGTCTAGATACTCCGATTTATTCCATTCTGTCCGTAGGCCGAGAAATAAAATTAGAATAAACACTAAACCGCATTTAAGATTCTACAAGGTTGACTAAGTCTCGATTTTGGCAAAAACATACAGCGCTGGTGGCAATTTAATTTTTTTTAAATGATTTACTTGGCTAGTACCTCTTTTGGAAATGCAGGGATGATATTTACGGCGAATCACGAATTCTGAGTATTAGTTTAAGCCATTGACTAACGACGACTTCACCAGGCTGACTAGAACAACCTGATAGTTGGGCATCGACAATTCCAAATGCGAGATTTGTTTTACCACTTGGCAGTTCCACCATTTAGCTAAACAACATAAAAATTGAAAAATTAGACCATCTCTTTGTACAATTAAACTAATTTGGTTAGCAATGGAAGACTATGCATTTAAGATAGAATAAAATTTTCGTCAACCATTTATCAGGCTTATAAGAAACGGATAAACTATGTAACCACATTTATCATCATGAGAGGACATGACAGGATGATTTTTGGGTGTCATTCGTTTAATATAATTAATAAATCGGAATTCGATAATATACATTTATATATTTCTAACAATGGGTACGGGGATGGATAAATAATATCCTGGGAGCACTTGACCTATTTCGCGATTGGTATCACGCCTTCAGGATTCGTACCCGCTACTGCTCTGTCGGTTTTGCGCTCATAAAAATGTTGATTCTCGCTGTGCCTGATTTTCCCTAAGGTTGGCATACCTGCACAGAATAATCAGCACTGAAATTCCTAATTTTCAAGTAGATTCTTAATCCCCGTCCACTGTTCCTATCCGGAGCAGATAGTGGTGAAAATGTGAACCCGGCTTTTCCAAGTTCGGAGAACTGATGAGCTGAGGACTGAGGATAAATGGCGTTCTCCTCCCTTACTCACAAGTCCGTGGCGGGCAATAACCTGTTAAAAGTCATTTGTTTAGTGCTCACGTCTGCTTGTGACTAGTGTTTGTTTTCTATGCTTGACTGATTGCCTCGCAGGTTTCCCTTTGCACGTACAAACCGCAGGTCATCCGGTCAATCTTACACTCAGGAAGCACCAAATTCGAGTTTCGCGGGCAAAATTTTAGCCTTAATCATGCTTAAGTTTATGAGTAAAAAGAAGCAAATTTTAGAAGAAATCTTACATGCTAAGCGTTTTGAGTTGATCGGGACTGTTCGAAAAGGAAACTGAATATACATAAATGTAAAACACAAACAACCTTGGCCGAAACCGAACGCGTGGACGTCACATACGTCTCCGTGTCAAGTATGCCCTGCTGGCTGAATTTTCACGCCACATCAAAGAGCTTTCGGACATCTCCTTTAGAGGCCTTATCCAATACCTACCTAATTTTTGCAAGTACGTGGTGTCAAAAAATGAACTCTTTGTAAACTGATTGTGGGAGCATGATTTCCCCTATAACTGACTAGTCATTGGATGAAAGTGTTCATAGAATGCATAATTGTGCAGCAACAGGCTCTGTATTATAAAAGACACTGCTAACTGTATCGAAAATATTTTTGTATTATTAAAATGACCACCTACTTGGATATGATTTAGGTCTTCAATTTGAATACTCAAACATCCATTAAGTTGCCGGCCATTTTTTCTATTAGCGGGAGAAGAGCAATCTGTCAAGTTCCACCGGAGAGATATCTGAAAAGAGTTTTCCCCAGGGCTGCGGTTTGACAGAGGAGGCTAGTGCTAACTTGATCCTTTCGTAAAATAAATTCCATGAACAGACCGTCATCTCGAGTTAAACTTCAGCCATCGTGAATTTTTTGGTGCTAGTGTGGACCGTACTAGGAATAATGTATTGCCTGAATATTGGTTCCGGTTCTTCCTCGGACGACTTTGTTTATTTTTTCCGTTGGATTCTGAAGGTCGTAAACATTTTCCCCAGCGGCAAACGATGTCATATCGACTGAACCAAGTGATAATTCGTCAAACATGTGATGGCAACCTCAGTTTATCGCTTGGAGTCCAGTCGCTAAATTCAACCGAATTCCGAAAAAGACCAGGACAGGTTCTCGTGGAGAACCCGCAAAGTTTGTGTTGGGGTGGGATGACATTTAGTGCTTACTCGTCAATGAAAGGTTTACCTTGTGGCCCTGTTTCGACTCATAAACAAACTGGACTAAGGAGAAGTTTACAAAATGGCGTACTTTTAAGTGCAAAGTACCAGAGTTTTATCAGTTCCTGAGGTCGTGTTGTTATATCATCGAAATAGTGGCTCCAAATTCTAGTATGACCCAGAACTGTGTTTATGAGAAATGATAATACCGACTTTCGAAACTAGATGAATATTATTATTGTTATTAAAAACGCTTTGTAAGACAGTGTTGAGCTCTAAAATGTCATAGATATATCCCCCAAATTTCCAATTCGAGCTACAAGACAGCTGTCCTGTGGCAGTGAACTAGAACAAACGAAACACTGAAATTCGACAGTCTCGGATTCACTTTTTGGCGGCAAGCAATTTGAGGCTGTGGCCATAATAGCACTGGGATAGTTCTGAGTGTGACGGTCCAGTGGGCACTGTTAAACTGAATTCCAGTCAACCGCCGTTTGTATGCAGTTCAGTTGAACGGTTCTGTTAGTGTCAAAAGCAGTCGATTTCGTTTCCAAAATGACCACGAGCGTCAAAACCGGATCATTTGATAATCGAAAGGTGTCTTCCTTACGGACAGTGATTACGGAGGTGGGGTTTTATATGAACGTTCCACATATGCAGCATACCTTTATTTTAATGGTGCCAAGAAATCTAGCTATGATAGTCTATTGCTATCTGGGCCAGTGCGATGGTGTTGAACGCGGCCAGGTGAATTTAACGCGTAGGCTTTAGTTGTGTTTCCACCTTATTTACAACTATTTTACATCTTACAAATCTACCGAGACGAAGTTTTTCACGATGTTCTCCACGGGCCCTAAATCAGAGGAACCTTAACCGGCGCCTCTGACTCAAAAATCTGACCTACAAGGCAACTTCAAGTATTTGCAGAAGTCAATTTGACATTCGTCCCTTTCCTTCCTTTTTGACATGTTATCCCTTGCCTTATATCATTAATGTGAATCTACTTGATCTATTTGGCTGAGATAAGATAAAAGCAGTTCCTGAAAAAAAAGATTATCAGACCGATCCAGTGGTTCGGCTGACTGGTTCGGACGACCGAACAAAGGAGCAGAGAGGTTGGTATCTGGAATTTGGTTTGTTTTATTTGCCTCTTTTACAATACAATTATTTCACCCGACAATCAGTCGCCATCATTAGTGTGTAATGTTTTTAGTACAACTAATTCTTTTTGAGTCCCCGGTTCCGAATAACTGTGACTAATGTTGAGAACAGAATACAATGCATTTCCGTCGTGGTACTCACCAAACCACAACGTGCGGTCAGCGCAAAATTCAGATATACTCTATTCAACACATTTCTCAAGGCGGTTGCCCGGTATCAGACTGGATAGTCGGTCTCCGGGACGCACCCAGTGAGCGTAATGCAAGCAATTATTGTACACTGCACCAAAATTTGGACCCATTTTAATCAATTCCTTTCTTAATAAAAAGGGAATTGTTTTTGTTATCTTTCCTTTATCCATAATGATGAGGGCATTGCGAGCTTATGGATTTATTTGGGCATAAAAACCGTACCTCAAATAGTTGCGACTTGGATGAGGTTGTCAAACCTGCCGTCTTCCAGTTCTCCGCGGAGCACTCTGCACCAAAATCAATGCTTAAACTATGGTTGAACATTTTCTGCCCTGTCTCCTTGCATGCACATCATCGTCGAGTCGAAATGGAGAGTTGAAAACTAATTATCTGGATCTCTGTTAAAACGCACTGGAACAAAGGGAATAAAGGCACATTTGAGGCGAACAGTAAACGGTTCTTCTTGGAATGTGGAAGCCCGATTCCCTACGCTAATCCACAAAAGCAATACTAAAAACCAGCTGTTTCAGTCAACTTCTAAATAATAGCTAGTTCGCATTGCCACCTCATCAGTTGTATGTACCTGGTGGACATAATTAGTATTTCATTTCTTTAAACAGTTACAAATAAGAGTCACAGCCAAGTAGTCTCGACTGTTTCAACTGAGTGAGTCAAAACCGGATAGCAACTGGTTAGAGTGAGAATAAGATTGGTTTTTTGATTTCCTCTATTTTATGTTAATCCTTCCGAGACAGTGTTCTCCCCTGTACTAAAATCATTTTCATTCTTGGGACAAACATGATCAGAATGATCATCGTGCACAGTGAACGGAAGTAGCGACATCGGTTTTTTCTAATCCCCTAAAATCGTAATTGCCAGATTCCAAATTAGCAAAAACTATCAACGAGACCCTTTCTTTCTCGGTCAATGTAGATAGAAAACAAGACGACAACTGGCCATGGATGCAGCTGATTCTTTGTCACTTGTGAAAATACCACTGACCTGAATGAACTCACAGTTTTAATTGAGTATCTGACATCGAGGCAAAAAAACTCACTCACTAAAGGAAATTCAGTTGGGGAATAAACTAGTGCACTCTCAGGGACGCCAAGCGGAGGGCTAAAGTCACACATTCGTAGGAACACAGCTCAGGCAAAGATCGCTTCTAAACAGTCAAATCAGATCCTGATCACATTTTTGGACAACCATGCTAGGAGTCAGAGAAAACTGTAGCCGAAAAGTGCCAGTCCCTAATCATCGACAAAGTGATCTATTGAATTTTCTTCTTCCATATTCGCTGAAATGGACTCCAAACTTCAATTCAGAAATGGTACCGAAGATTTACAAACCATCTGTTTAAACGAAACCAGAGATCACTGTCTTTCTTTGCCGATCAAACCGGATCATTTGATTTCCTGCATAGCTGAGCGAACTGCTATCATATTCGTTTGACTGCGATCAAACACGCAATTATTGCCAGATTAAAATTACTTTTAGAATATTACAAGCAAAAAAATGATAACAAGAAATCGGAGTGCAGCGAAAAGAAGCAGTCAAAGTACCTAATATTTACATATCGAATACTCGTCCCGAATTTTAGGTTGTAAGATTCCTGTTGCCTGAATAGATATAAATAACTAGTGCAATTGCTACATTTACACCGAAAAGACGCTTGGTGTTGCCCTTTGATAATTAGATGCGACGAAGTGAACAAACTTGATAGATTGTCAACAAAGTAGGGCGGTGAGGCCACATGGATCCAACTATTTCGACGTTCGTGTGCGGATAGTCTCCATGCATGCATTGTAAAAAGTGTATTGAATTCGGAAATCGAAGGAAGATGAGTTGGACTAGAGGTGCCGCTCAGCATTTCTACGTACACTTGCGTGAGGACGTGCAATTTGATGGATGTCCTTGAAGGTCCTTGCCTTTGGACACAGCGCAAGTTTGGCATTATTCTTTAGATAAAAATCTGTTGCGCGATGAGAATGTTTATTACTATAGGGTAATGGAAAGGAGCACTTGAAAGTTTCAACTGATCTGATTAGAAGACCGTTAGTCAACGAAGCCTATGTTCCACTATAGCCGTACCTAATTTTGTGGCCCTGAGAAACTGCCAGTTGAATAAAGCGGACGGTTTGGAGTGAACAGTTGAAAGCACACAATGGGCGTTATGACTAGATCCAAATCACATACGGTGACACCGTCACCTTCGCCTGAATCGGCTCTCAGTAGTGACTTGGTCCGCGGTGTTAAAAAAGTAGGCCAGGTGCACCCGATTTAAGCCTTTCTGCCTCATCGAAAGAGCACTGACGTGATGAACTGGTGATTGTATCGATCATCCACACCAACTGGCTCTAGCTAATCGCAGTCGTGCAATCCTTAGGCCTAAATATTCGATTGGTGATGGTAGGCCTAATCACACAATTGCTTACTTCTACTAAGCTCTTTCTGCTTTACAAATTAGCCTAGAAAGTCGAATTTTTCTTAGTATAACATGTAAAAGCTACCTAAGTAAGTGCTCGAAGTTAATCCCACTCATCGCATCGCAGTTTGAATTGCTTTCTGGATCTAACCCAGAAGTTTTCATCTAAAAACGGTGCAATTTCACTCATGTATTTGAAATCTCATAATCATTCTTACACCGAACAATTGTGTTCAACCCTCTTGACCATTTCTTTTTAATCCCCTGTTATTTCACTTATTTTATCATTGAGGTAGTGATGCGTGCTGATTTCTGCAAGGGGGATCCGGCCATTGATAAATTACCAAACAAGAGTGGAAAGACCCGGACCAAGGACATCCATGTTGCGGTATCATCCCATCGATGACTCGACCACCGCGAGCAATAGTGACTTATTCATTCATGAAACCACCCATTAGGCGATTTTAGCACTTGGTTTTCTCTGAATGTAATGAACAATGGCTTTCCCAGCCACTATTGGTTACTATCGAGTGTTTGAGTCAGTCACAACCATTGATTCAGTTTGTACTGGCTAGATAGTGACAGTTGCCGTTGCAGCTGTTCGTTTGTTTTGTTCCGTATAAAAACAAGCGAATAATATTTGGGCTTAATACACCTGCCGACTAGCTGAAAAATGACTTCATAGATTAGAAACTTAAAGCCTGGGTTGCTTGGACCGAGGTCCTTGGGATCACGACGGCAGCGTGGATTCTAAGGGACAATTCGTTTTTGGACTCGGGCTTAGCATTTCAACAGGGTGCATGCATGGCATTTCAGGCCCATCGCGACGATTGCTTTGACGGTTTCGGATGACGTATCACTTTGTTTGAATTTGAAAAGAATAATGATGATTCCATATTGTTCAGTTGTTGGATAGAGACGGCTTTTAACTTCCAACATCAAAATCGTGTATTTTTGTCGCAGAAAAGGTTACCGGTGCAGAATTCTATAGGTCGGTGAATAAAAGCTGCGTCGGAGTACTTCTTTCCGCAGATGAGGAATATGAGGTGGAGAATAATGACCACAGAGGGACAGATCTTGCGTGGACATTTCTCATGGCTTCAGATGTGAGTTGCAGGCATGACCAGGTCAATTTGAGAGGGAGTATCGTTGAGGTAGCATACAATAACCCCTTCAAAGAAGTTCTCGAAAAATGACCAAACATTTTAAATCTTTGTGTTGAGCCATATCTGAACTGTTAATTCTCCCGTAATTTAACCAGACACAACATATAGACTACAGGCGCATCTTACAAAATGTTCTGCTATGTCTTGCACACGAAAAATCTAAAAACGATTTTGCATGTGTACACTCGCCTGCCTTTCGTCTCCCGTGACTTGCCTTGGTAAGTATCTTTATAGCCGGTTTCTGTCGAGTGATAACCCTGAGAGCCAGTTATAGCACCGTGCGTAGCAATTTGAATTCCCATAGAAGTACTGAATAAAATATTCTTGTGACTACGTTCCGTAATAAAACCTCACAGGAAAGTTAATCATAAGCAGTATGTAATTTACCAATGAGGATGGCACTGAAAATTCATCCTTCAAAAATGGTGGGGATATCTTTCGAATTCGATTTAATTCCGCTTTATCGGTGCAAACTGATTTTGGTTTTTACAAAAAGAATAAACGAGAGATTTGTCTATTCATGGTTCAAGAATGTTCATTTTATCGACGACGGGCGATGGTCAGGAAATTACTAGAGGAGCTCTTGAGTTTACTTGTTCCTAGTTTGATTGCTCTCCAATTTCTCTCACTTCCCCTTTTGGCAGGCTGGAATCGAGGATTGTCATGTTTTCCTGGGTGAACCTATTCACCTTTGAGTTTTTTCTCTCGCTGGTCATATTTAGAAGAATCGATGTTGTGATGTGTAGATTTGAAACCTTCTTAAAAACCGTCTCCCATTTCCGTATAAGTCATTTGAGGATACATAACAGCGGCATTATCTTCGCACAAGTTAAACAGTTCTCAAGAGACCATTTGGCCGCATAAAACTACATGATGCTCAGTAGACCGATTATACTGTTATCGTAATTATTTCTTTATTCTGTAGATATATATTATAGTTTTAATGATGTAAGGAGGGTATCGAAAAATCGATGCACCCTGTATTGGTTTTGAACAACACAGTGAGAGAATTATGGGTCCATTATTTGGCATTCTCACTGGTGAACAAACTGCAATATAATTGTGAATGATATAATGTTAATAACACAGTGTTGTTGGTGGATGTAATGCGCCAACGTTTTGACTACTGGGGGTAGACTTTCTCAAGGCAAGATTTACAATCAAAAAACTTGCCTGGAGAAAGACTACCCGCGGTAGTCGAAACGTTGGCACATTACATCCACCAACAACACTGTGTTATTAACGTTATATCATTCACAATTATATTGCAATTTGTTCACCAGTGAGAATTCCAAGTAACGGACCCGTAATTCTCTCACTGTGTTGTTCAAAACCAGGAGATCACCAGGTCAATGTTTGCTGTTTATAGTCATCAATATTATACCAGTCAACGAAGCGGAAAGCAGTAGGAGTTTCCTTTTCTCCCAATGCCCTCAGTACTCTTTACCATAGTTTCGTCATTCTGCATAGCTTTCGTTCACTTATCCGAGGAACGGTCTAGCGATTCTCAGGGTTACTGAGAAAACAATATCAACATACTAGTTGATGCGCTCGGCCTGATGAAACCTAGAAATTTGACCACACGGAGAGCGGCCGCTTTTAGCAATTCCAATATGTTATACAGGAAAAATATCCAAAGCAGTTTCGTTGACAAGACGGAAGTTGGCGAGCCAATTTTTTCAGCGATCAGTACTCATGCCATTATATCACAACACGCTAGGGTAAATTTTCAAGGGCACGAATTGCCTAGCTAAAATGTTTGTGAAGAGGAGTTGATGGTGTTCCATGTATAACACGAAAATGGATGGACGTGTTGTGCAATTGTTGTTTATTTTAGAATTTGCGTTGGAATAGAGGGTGGACATTAGGGAGGACAGACCACGAATTGTTTCGTCGCATACCTTCATTGAGAATGGAGAACAACAAAGGTTGATGCTCATAGATACGGCTGGTATTTTTCACCAAGTAAAATGAGGATATTTTAGTGAACTGGAGCAGCTGGCTTGGACCCCGAAAAAAATGTCTGGCAGCAAAAACCGCATAGAAACAACACGGTACGTCATTTGGCATGTCACACGAAGCACCGGAACCGTTAGTTCGCAGAGGAGAAGCCTGGTCACAAATCATTTCGTTTGCAGCGTGACATTCCCCTTCGTTTTAGATCACGTAGCGAGGCCATACTGACCAAACTATGGGGCTCAAAATCTACGATTGGTGGCACTTCTCGTTAATACTGCGTGTAAAACCTTTGAGTCGAATCATAAGGGCGCACGTTTCTGTGAGGGAGGCAACAGACCTGTGTAGGAAATGAATTTTTTCGTCAGCTTCATTGCAACAGTTGAAGATCACAGATTCTTCACATGAAATCTAGCATTTCATCCATTCCTTACTGACCACATGGGATTATTTTACAGCCATTATGCCTAGTTTTGTTTGTTTGAAATGGGAATGAGCGTAACTATGTATTGTTGTTATTGTTAATACCAACAATACAGTAATCTAATGTAACGCATTCACAGGCACTAAGACAAAATTTAATTACGCGCACCGCAGCCATTCAGCAACTGGACAAATTTGTCTGCATTGATCGACCCAAAATGGAAGGCAGCACGGATTACGTCGATAAATTTCTGGCTCTCTGAATGAACAAGAATAAAATATTTAGCAATATGCATGCATCGAACGGATGGAAGATGTTTTTGGGCAATAAGCAGATGGCCGAGTTTCTCCACCGTTCTGATTAACAATTTCTACAACGGATGTGCAGTTCAACTGTCTGCTGTGTTGATTTCCCACGTAGCGAGAAGGCAAGCGGGTGGTCCATACGTTTGTTACACAGCAAAAGTTTGCTTGGCCATATATATTGTTCTTTTCCAAACCATGCTCACGCGGAATCCATGTTCTGGCTAACTGAGGATACCCGGGACCATTCGACCGTGTGTCGAACGCTCTTAATTTTAATCGTTCAGGACTCTCTCTGTGACTGTGTTGGTCCGATTGCCCTGGTTGGGAAATTGAAATGTCGGTCTCACCTGGAGCAGTTGGGCTGTCCATCTGAATTCCGGATATGCTGCGCCCGTTTGTAGCTACCGCAGTCCTTGTCCGTTGAACAGCATTTTCAACATAGCCGTTCTTGCTTCCTCCGGTGATTGTTTCTGATTGGTTTGTGCTGTGGTGTCGATTATCCTCTCTTTTCGTGCTGGTCGTACCTAACTCTACAATGGAGAAAAGGACCACGATAGCGGACTTCCGACCTAAGTCTTTCTTGCTTACAGTTCGTCATGGTTACCTTCCCAGTGTCGTTTTGTGGTTGTACTTTACACTGATTGATTTATGTAACTTGTCTGTTGTTCAAAAAACATCTGAAAGCAAAATCACATATTTAGTAGGGATCCTACAGTGTCCACAAGACCGAAGCGTGAACAGTATCGGCGACCAAAACATCTAATCCTATTTGTGGACAATAGTTGGTTTGAGTAGTTGGTTTTCGAACACGGACTACAGTAACAGGGATCTTCCATGTACGAGCAGTTATTTTTTAGGATGAAAACACGAGGCATAAATCGATTCATTTCAGTTGCACAACTTTATATCAGGTTGTTTTGGTTTCCGTTGCCACCTTACAATACCATCTATTCCAAGGAGAAGTAAGAAAGGAATAGTGAAATCAACTCCAAAATAACAAACCGGAACCCTGGGTAGAGGAGAGATTTCGTAAACCAAAACGCCACTGGCCGCGGCACTCGGCCGTATGATCCAGTGTCTCCAACCATCGCTTGGGAGAATCTTGCCCATCCTAACGAGGTGATTTGACCGAAACTGTATGATCCAGTGCACTGGTTAAGGTTTGTTGTCATATGATCGGCCCATGGTCCAACCGCTACCTGCCTCGGAGAACAGTGCCCACTGAGCCCAACTCTCTGTGAGCATGCGAAAGACACGTCCCAGATACCTTCACTTAATTACGTTAAACGGAACGAACACGGCATACTTGAAAATCCATACACCTAAAGAATTCCACGTACTGTAGAGCTAATTGAATTTATCTGAGATATACAGACTAGTAGGTGAATAGTGCCAGCTTTTGATGGTCGCTATTTTATCGATAGTTCAAAGAACCTTAGATGTATTTGTTCTTGTTTATCCATACCACACTGTACTGACTGATGCTTAAACTTGCTATAGTTGCCGCGTTTTGGGTCTGTATAAATGCATTTCACAAGAGATTAACTGAATATCGACAACCCATTCACAATGAAACATGACCAAGGAAAATAATTGAGATAATAAACAGCAAAGCCAAGTCTCTTTGACCGTCGGTGTACCTGACATTACCAGATGAACAATTTTGGGTTAAACCTAATACATTACAATCAGAACAACGAAGCGCAATTGAACCAAAATAGTTTCCTTTTTTAATGTTCCCAGTCATGTTGTTTATTTGGCATCGAACTTGGTCTTGGATAAACACAGAGTTTCTCTCTGTTCTTGACACCCACAAACGAATTAAGGTTTCCTCGGTTTCGCTTAAACTATTAAAATTGGGGAATGATCATGACAAATCCGGTTTTACTTATTGGTTCCGTTATTTGTGCCAGTTCTTGTTTGTCTGCATGACGAGGTCAAGTTTATCCGTTTCTCGTTATTGGACAAGTCATAATACGCATGCAAAATCGGGTTTATTTTACCACATATACACGCAAGTTCTGTGGAAGGTTAACGGTGCTATGCATCTTGGAGCAAGCGACGCTCATTTCCATCGAGTAAATAATGTCCATTATGCAGTGAGGACAGCATTTTTCCAAAATAAATCCATTAATTTGGAAATAAACCAGTAGCTTCGGAGCTCGAATAGGGGTCAGAAGTTTATTAGCTTCGCGGGCAATAGTTCTCACCCTTGATGCAACGACAACTCCAAATCCTCGAAATTGAACCGAGGGGCTCATAGTAGTCTATTTTTCTTACCCTAGTGCCGGTGGCATAAATAAGTCTAGTTGCCCCATTTGAATCCTCTCACTGTCTGTCACCCACAGATAGATTGTACCAACTGGGCGTTTGGATCATCCTCAAGCATTTCTAGAAGCGTAACTTCAGCTTCTATATTTCAATAGTGCAGGAGAGGCGCTGATACTACTCTTTAGGAGATAAAATAATTTCATCAAATGGTAAGAGGCAAATATTTTTGTCATAGACCCATCCAAAGCGCCCTAAACATCCACTGAAGTCTGGACGTAATCTATACACTGAACGAACTAGACCGAAATAATCGGTAGAACAGAGAAGTAGCAGAAATCATGAGGGGACCGGTATTCAATGCCATAGATGTGCTATTGTATGGTGATGTAAGTCAACCTTGAGTTTTCTTTTCTTTTTTTCTTTTATGGTTTACTTCCGACATCAATGAAATAATAATGTATATCATTTTTCGGAATGGAGGGCCTCCAACGGAGGAAGCTGGCCGACAGAAAATTCATTTGAACCCGCAACCTTCAGACTGAGACGCCATGATGATGTTGACCGCCTGACCCAACTACCAAGGCAGTTGGGTCATCAAGGTAGAGCACCGGTTGCGTTATCAATGAATAAAGGTACAATGAATAAATAAACTGTGGTCCCACAAACAATTGCAATATAACAGCGGGAAAGATGGAGGTCTTCTGAGAATCTATTACTGCTTATGACCACTGCCTGAAATATAATCATAACGGTTATCTAGAATGGCCAGTAGATTTCGATCATTGATCATGGTTTACCAGCTGCTGCTGTAGGTAGGCAATCCCAAAACATTACCAATCAACATCACCGAGTGCGATAACTGTGGTGTTAGTACGATCTTATGTTCTATTCTGTAAAACTTTGTAATATATCTAAACCATTTCTGCTATCGGGGTCTACCACAGTTCGAAAGTAGGCTATTCGACCTCGCAAATTTCTGCAAATTATATACGACAAAGAGGTGAGCATGGCGCTCGTGGACAGGTGACAGGAACACTTGAATGACTAGACACCTCTTTGTCTGTCTTATTTCTAGGTGCAAAAGGTATGCAATATACACTGGGACTGACGCACGGGGCAGACTGTTGCGATTGCACAAAAATCAAGGAGATAAATTATGTGAAATCGATTTTCTTCCATGCCCAAGATGCTGGTTTATCGACTGGAATTGTGACAACAACTCGAGTAACACACGCCACACCGGCTGCAGCGTACGCAAAAATCCCAAACCGTGACTGGGAAGCATATGTGTGAGTTGCTTTTTGCATGAAAATCAGAATACTCTTTGCTCTGAGTGCCGTAGGCCCTGGATACCAGGAATATATAAGTAATAAGAAGTTGCAACTTTCTCTTAGAGAAGTAACAGTTGGAATTGCTTTATCTTTCCCATTCTCGAAAACAAATTAGGGTGGGATACTTTTTTGTGATTCCTTCATTCCCATTGCTCTGATTTCTCGTATAATTTTGACATTCGATATTGTGTTTGGGATCACAAAATGACCAACTGTCGCGGGTTTGGAAACTGCCTACAACCACTAACTCCCACGATTTATCAATTTGAGCTAACCTTTAATGAGCCGAAACAAGAGCCACATTGAAATGACTGTGCGTTACATTATTCTTCTTTGCTGTTATTCATTTTCTGCATGCACATCAGTTCGCAAGGGAATTCTATGGCGACTTCTGTGGTTGAAAAATCTCTTGCCAAAGTTCAACAGCCTCGCATTGCAGTTTAAGAACTCTTCATCCTGTCAATTCGGTTGGTCACCTCAATCCAAATGCAACTGTCACTTAGGATCACCTGAATAAGTAGCCCTTGAGTTTACAGGATGATCATGGGTCGGTAAAACCTAAACGCTAGTTACTCCGAACTCTTGCATTATCCCGTTTGATCTAATTGTCTTATCATCTAAACTGATTCCTTCGTGCTCGTCAAATTCCTCTGATCGCTTGGGAATTTCCCATAAGGATGCCATTCTTGGGATTGAAACGAAGACAGGTAAGCAGTGGGCACATATCAAAGCAACCGATTTTGTTTACTTACATTAAACAACCCAGGTATATATTCCATTTATACCCTCAGCTGATGTGCTGCTATCAGCCGCGTGTTGAGGTCTATAGACCCGCATCAAGAAAACCGAGCTGCAGGCGGAATACCCAAATCTATTCGTGTAACACTTGGAATGAAATAAACGACCCATCTAACCTGTATGGATAGCTCTAAAACCGTGACGCAACGCGCACAAACTACAGTATCAGTCTCGTAGCCTAATGACGGGGGGAACGGTAGTATGGGTGAAGTTCATTCAAGACCTAAATCCCAGCTACTTCGTCTTATAAGGTAAACAAAGGTAGGAACATTGGTCTGTACAGAATATCCTAGAGCTCATGGCGAGTAGTAACGGCATAGCGTCATCGAAAAACCAAACACATCCCAAGCTGGGTAAACAAAAACATAAACTGCATTTGTGTCACGTTGACATCGCCAGCAAAACGGGTAGCAAGTAGGCAGTCGATAAAACTAGACTGACCGGGGAAGAAAAAATACGTTCAATGAATCAGCAGCTAAAGTTTTTCTAAAAATATATTAAGTAGATATGCATTTCCGGAGAAGCACACACCGTTTATTTTCATAAAATTGATCAGTGCGAGTGGGGAGATCCAAATACCAACCTAGCCCTGCCTTGAAGATAGAACAGTTTTCCTTCTTATTCACTTTTCTAGTAACTTATCGCACCCTGTTTGCAGCGCTGCACACATTAGAGCTCGCACTCGTTTTGGTTATACAAACAACTGTCGTGACTGGAGTATTTGCTCGTCACAATCCGACGAAGGAATCCAAAGGCGACATTTATCCAGTGATCGAATTTTTCATAGATGGATCGCTAAATATCATCACAATTGGTTGGATGGAGATCAAACCTTTGCATAGTTTCGGTACATTCTACCTAGCAAAATGCGGTTCATAAGGCGATTCAAATGATGAACTAGATAGCAGTCTTCTATGATAGTTCAGTATACACATATTAACTTTTCTCTCTGAAAGGTAAAATTAAATAATAGAAACAACATATTGTGAGTAGAGCACTCACAATGCTTCTTTTATGAAAAGCCGATCAGAGTTTCGTGATTCTGCATCCGGATCAAATGATACGAAAACCCGGGAAATAAAAAAGGACTTCAAACGAAACTTTTCATTCGGAGTACTAATTTTGGAAACGTTTTATCGGCATGACCAAGCCAGAACAAGTTAAACCACACCCAGGAGATCTTGAAACACATCGAAGAACAGTCGTTTCCATATTGCTCGCTGACGAAAACCATGGTGTGTGGAAAATTCCATTTGCATTCTACTGAAGTCCGGCTACATGAAGAAATTGGAATATTCAGATTTCTCTCTCCCTTTGTTTTTGGACGTAAACAAGTGCAAGACTGGGAATTTGTGAATAAACTGGTTCCGTCTGACCGAAAGTTGCCAAAATAAACACAACCAAAATGCTAGAAGTGGTAATAATAATAATAATAATGATAATAATAATAATAATAGTCATATTGATCGCTTCCTTCCCTTATTCATTGTACAACAGATGTGAATTAATAAAAGAGTCTGATCGTTTCGTATAATGTGTATGCAGCAATTCACGACATTAGTAATTTTCCGACAATCAGAATTAGAACTGACTCCGTTTAAAACTTCATTTTCCGTTCAACTCCCTATGGGAGTGGAAAAAACATTAGCTACTACTTGTGTCTGGGTGGAATTCATTGAATCTGAATGGGATTTTCATGTTAGGGCACATGCAGCTTACGAGCACGCCAATGAACAGTGTCTACGTACATCAACTTTTCAACGAGAATGCTGGGAACAGCGAATCATTGTTGGATGTGATTCCACCAAATAGGAAAGTTGGTGCAGAATTGTGCACTTGCGATAGTAGAACGAATTAGAAACTAGTTTTAGTTTTCGTTGATGCAGCTGTCGTCGTTTTTGCCTGTAATCTTAATTATTGTCAAAGCAAAGACAAAGTGGCCGAATACCAACCAAATGTTAACTCTTATTGCTCAGTAACAGAGCGTGGCCGAACTGGCTGGTAATTTATCAACGTTTCGGTAATCACGGGTAACCCTTCTCAGGACCAGCTTCGAAGCGAATGAAACTGGAATGACAGTCTAAAACAATAATGTTCAACACTATGGACTCATGTGCATCCATTTGTGCATCTTATTGTGGAGTTCTGATTTGTGAGGGGGGCGGTCAGTCTCTGCTCCTACCATTTTTACTGGTTTTGGGGCCATTTGAAGGTGTAGCGATCCTTTTGGTGTTTATCCGTTAATGATTTTAGTACCGCCTATATTAGCAGAAATCTCTATCATTATTTTGGCTCATACAAGTGACAGGGGCGGTAATTTTCAGGACCTCTGGGTAGATGTACTCGATTTATGTGTAAAATCCCCGTTGGAAGACTTTGGTGTTATCACAATTGATGATGTGGCCTTCAGATACACCTTGAACTGTCAATGAAGTCATCCGATCTAATGACCTGCATTAACCCTTCCTTCTGAGTTTCTAGATTCTGATTCACAACATCCGTAAATTTACCCAAAATGTTGGGTGGGAAGTTCTCTGTAGCTGGTCACGCAAACGTCATTATTTTGATCTAGGAGACGCGGAGGATCATTGGTCTTTGTGAGCAGATGTTATATTCTGTTAGACTTTTTAAAGAAAACACGGACATCATACTTTTCAGGTAGGCACTTAACAGGATTCGATGTGACCGATCCATGTGGGACGTCAATGGATTTTAGCCAGTCTGTGTTGTGCCTGATGTATGTATGCAGTTTGTCTCTTAGCATGTGTCTAATTAATTCTGGGAGCTTGTCGTTATTCAAAGGGAATATGTTGCATTTCTCGCTTGAGTATGAGATCGTCGCCACGCAGTTTGTCGACTTTGTTGGCTAGCGATGGGATGAGTGCTCGTCGAAGGCATTGTGGTTGGGCTGGATTAAAGTTCAGTTCTCTGCCGGAGTGCGTCAGTTTCCTGTGAATTTCCATTCTAAACCTGCAGCGGACTTTCACTTTTAGCCGCCAATCAAGAAAACTGATGACTTTGATGATGTCTTCTGTCTCCAGTGTATATTTAATTAGATTGCACAGACCACTGAGGCAGAATAAAAATTCGCTTCTGTGGGCTGATTTTATGAACGCAAATGCGTCGTCCATATACCTAACATACGTTCGTGGTGAATTGTGAAACGTGACCAACGCTTTGGGTCCAAATGAATACAAAACAGGTTAGCTACATTGGGTAGCACAAGAGAACGCATAGCCATGTCATTAGTTTGTCTGTAGAGCTCTTCTTCTTCTGCACTCTACAGAATGTCATAGTAGTAGACAAGCGTTCCCATTTGGACTTATATATTCCACATTAATCAGTGATACAGATTTGGAAAACAAAAGCTTACTTAGCCCAAGTGATACAATTTTTACATTTGACCGTGCACTGTACAGGCAAACTGGTGACGTGGCTCTGAGCTTTCCTGTACCATCCGTTCTGGTTAACTTGATTTTACATTCAACTGAATTTAAAGCATCGACCACGTTTCTCAGTCCACCAAGAAGTACCCAAGTCAAATATCAACACAACTGCGGCAAGACCGTAGTGTTTACGTTCAAAGCCACTTAAAAGCGATCAGCTGAAATGATCAACATACTGTTCGTCCAATGACCTTTGACCACAAAAAACCGGTATAAACTGATTTCTGGTAATTAAACGAGATTTTTGCTTAGTCTACCTGATTCTTCTTCCTGGCGTTAGCAGGAGCGGATGATACTAAATCGCAAAATAAAATAAATTAACGATTTAGGACTCCATAACAGAGCAAGCGTTTCTTGATTTCATAACACTAAAAACTTCCTCTTTTCGCAATTATTATTTTTCTTATGAACAGTGATAATGGCAATGTAGAAGGCTCCAGTAACAGGTTTACACACTGTCAAGACATCGCAAAACAAATGGTAAATGCCGGTCTAGATTTCAATGTGATCTTCGGTGGCGGTGTTCGTGAATTTCACAACACATCCAGAAAAGGTGGTCAGAGAAGAGATGGTCAAAATCTACTCGAAATATGGTCCGATAACCAGAGGAAGAAAAATCGCAGATACAAGCTGGTGACAAGCAGAGAAGAATTTGACAAATTGGATACCAGTCAGACGGATTATGTCCTGGGTGAGTATATATATATATAATATATATATATATATATATGCTACAAATATGCCTACCTTTTACGGCTAAAATTCAGGTTAATCTCGCTTGCTTACTGCGATTTTAATTGCAGTTCTATGTAAACTCATCAGCTATGAACACCCATAAACACTCAAACTCTATTATAGCACAAATCATGTAACGAGCTATATATGTATGAGGTTGGTCGAACAGGAGCACGCTGACTGCCCATATCTAAGTTGCAGGCAGAATCGCAAAAACCTGTCATGTGACAACAACGTTACTTTATAATTCCATCCGAACACATAACATATTAGTAGCAATATCTTTTCTTGTTTTTCCGGTTTCCTCTGCTTAGTTGTTTTACTAAGTTGGGTTTTTTCTTTCTGGTCACTATTCTTTAAACTTACTTGACAAAAAATATTGACCGCAGGAAATGTTTAACTGTGGCCCAAGCTGTTCACGTTCAAGCCAGCCATATTAACCATTCGATTAATGCCAGTTTCAGTCCTCCGATATTATGTGGAGTGAAGGAACGGAAAACGTCAACATTCGAGTGGATGTGAGCGAGTGTCCACGGAGTCTGATTATGGTCAATATTTTTTTCTATTTTGGAGCTAAAGCATCCACAAATTATATCCGGTTAGTGCAGATAATTTTAGCGTTTATATTAATTCTAAATAGTTTATCTGGATTTATCCCTGCGTAATAATGAAACGATATAAGATAAATTGCGTCGATTAGATACGAGTATATATAAAAAATTTTACAGCCATAATTGGAAACTAACCGAGTGGCACAAATGCATTCGGGAAATTCTTCCCTAGTGCCCATTAACTGTCGAAAGCAACAGTAAGCTAATAAATCCTATTTACTGTTATCCACGTGCGTTAATGTCTCTGACTCCATTTTATTGGTGGGTGCAGGAAAAAATGATCAAAGAAAGTTGGGAGTTCAGCTAACTAATGAAATCCCCAGTAATACTGTGTGACTTAAGATGTCGTAATACAAGAACCATTGTCATCGTATTATGCAATGAACGTAAAGAATGGGGAGTAAAACTTAAGGGATTTAATCCACCTTCAAATCAAAATTAAAAAAACAAATACTTTTACTATTCTGTGAACGCATGCATGTGTGCGGAGTCTAACGAAGGCGGTGTGCGGTGCTGCAGTATTTGACCCCATTTCGTTGGCACGACGTTCAAATTAACTACTGATTACACGTTCAATAGTAAAAATAAAATTGCCACACTTACAGTGAGGTTCATGGACAATCAGCGAACCGCACGCCCGCTTCGCCTAACTTGCTGCGGCCGTGAACATCCACCATATCCCTCCGGAACATGAAACTAAGGTGGACACGTGATCTTTTACTTCAGAATACGTGGCTTCATTGACAATGTAGACTTAATCATATTATCACATTCACTTTAAGTTTGCCAGGTTTCGGAGGGGATATGGCAGGGAATTTGGCTAATTTTCTTACCTTCCAAATAACACGATTGTATTTAGGTACGAATTACTCCATATTGTTATTCTCTCCAACAGATAACGCGGATAATCTAAGAACTGTATAATCTCATATCCTGCTGATGCTGATATAGAGCATTTTCACCTCCACCCGAATTGTGCTCGGGCCAAATCTAACTATATCGAAACCAGAAATAAAAACATTACCATTATCCCATTGTCTGCACCAGTCGCAAGAATAAAGCGAGGGAGATTTTCTCTATGAAAGGACGGTCAAAATACGCACAGAGCCGAACCCGATTAGTCAAAAGCTGAATGAGATTTTTTCTTATAATGTACCCGTCGAACCACGGATACAAGTGATAATATGAAGTTTCTTTTCGATCTGATCACCTCAAACACTTTGCATATGTTTACAAAGAGAAGATATGTAAACGTAATTTGCAGTTAGTGAGCAAGCAGCTAACAAAATTTCGGTACCATTCTCCTAATCGATTACATTATATATGTAACCCCATATCTAAATGCCGCAAGATGCCAGCAGTAACAAAGAATTTAGCTTCACTTTCGTACGGCTCCTGAATAAACTACTATGAAGAATGCATATCAGTTCCTTGACGATTTACGAGAAACCGAATTTGCGTGAAGTTGCTTGCCACGATCGAATAACTGTATTTGTGCAGTTTAGCGCATGCTGAAACCTAGCCCATTCTATTACATGGACCTTGGTTGACATTTTCCTGTGTTTTCGTACATCGTAAGTCAGACACCTTTAATCAGCGCCACAAATTGGCTTTAGCGCTGACAGACGCAGGATTTTATAGCGGGACTCTTCTGAAATTAGAGCGTACATCTGATTCGCAAGCACCTGGAAACGGAACAAAATGAAAGGCGGAGGTACCTACGTGCATACCATATTTCCATTGTGGAGTTACTTTTCCTACTATCGCGGCAGTTGTTAGCAAAACCTTAATAGGTCGGTGTAGGAGGAGGCTACGAGTAAGTGTCTGATATTCTATCCGAAACCTCTTGCTTTGATGTAAGCTTGTTTGGAAAATAGGACTGACAGACAAACCCCTTCGAGATCAGGCGAGTGACGTGCGGGCCGAAAGCCGGAAACAGATCGAAATCAGTCGTTTTCTCTAGTTTGGGAATTCAATGACGAGGGGAGCGCTGCTCGAAAATAAGATCAAATAAACAATGTCCTAAAGAGACTAAAGACAATCGGCCAGTGAGCTTCGGCCTAACTGGACCTATATAGATCACTTAATTATGACAAGGCCATTTCATGGCCGTGCTTGATCATGCGGTTTTGACCTCGAATCGAGACCACTAACTGAAGTTGTTAGAGTCATCAAAACAGTTGGATCTTTAGTAACTCAGGTTTTCGCCGGGCTGGAGATTACAAATAGCACATGATTTCTTCCTCTTCAGTGTTTGTCCCGCGAAGATTTTCCACGAATTCCAAGGGATTATTGGATGAACGTTCATGTAATGTGATGAGCGGTTTCAGTCGCTTCCATAGGCTTTTGGCCAGGTTGTATGTTGACGTTTCCTGTAGTGCAACTATTGGTCTCAGGAGTATTTCTTTTTTGTAGATTTTCGGTAGTCCATAGAATTGTGCAATGTTTGAGTCATTGGCCTTCATCCTCCCCCCCCGCTCTTCCTTGCTTATCTGTTCTAGTTCTTGTGATCGTTTGCGTTGCGTTGATTTTCCTCGGAAGCCTTTTGGTTGGATCGTCGTTGATTTCTTGATAAGTCGACGCATCTTGTAGCAATATTTTTGCTTCTTCTATGTACTCTGTCTTGTCCATAATGACTGTGACCCGTCCCTTGTCTGCCGGAAAAACACTTATATCCGATTCTTTTTTTGGTTTTTGTAGATCTCTTTCTTCTGGTTTTGAGATCGTTGTCGTTTGTGTTACGCGTCAGAGCCGGGACGATTGGTTTTTGGATTTGTTTTGTTTCGTCAGATTCTGGTGTTCTCGTGTGTACGTTCTAATTTAGTCAGGTTCTCTGTTATTGACCTCTTCAACATATATATATATATATATATATATCCTTCCAGAGACTTATCTCGTCCGCGACACGATTTAACTGGCATTGTCTGCGGTAAACGAGGGATCGGAATTGGACTAACGAGATTCAAGTTCTAGAGACCTGGAATATTCAATTAAACGACAGTTGAAGTCGTATCAAGAAATAATGGATGTTTCCTGGAACGTAATCACATGGTTTACCTCTTATGAGATTGACGCATACACATATTCAAGGCTATATGGCTTTTCCATGATATCCTTTGCGCAGGCAGCAGAAGGGACATTACTCATAGCCACTAGAATTCAGTATAAGGAGTGTAGGGAACTGGAAAGGATGACCTTGAAACTGGGAGTAGCATAGAACCATGTAAGGTTACAAAAGGTCAGATTTTGCAACGACCCGGGCCTCAGCGAACTGCTATCTGTCACCCAATTGACCGGCTAACCTGCGTTGACAGGCCCTTGAGCCACTTGATCACCACCAACTTTTTCAAGAACACCAAATATCAAACGCCATACCTAAGGTACTCAGGTCAAAGGTTATTGAAAATGCGGCGGCATCTCGTTGAGTGCGGAGATCGGTATGCTTGGTGGAAAAGATTTATATGACAGTCAGTCATTAACAACGGGCCGCAATGATAGGCTGACTATCGGGCAATAAATGCAAACCTCAGCGAGTCGGTTTATACGATCTTCTTTTAATTGACAGATGAGATTTTGTGTTAAGCCCTCTTTATTCCTTTGCAAACGAACGACACCTAACTGGAGGCAGAATCGACTGAATACTTACTACTCGGTTTTTAAATAAAACTTGAGTTATATGATATTTAAGATTTGTAGACCATGAGGAAGTACCACCCAAGTCATTAGCACACCAGCACTATTGAGCTGCTGTTTATAGTTCCGGAACGGTCGCAGGATGGTAAGCGACATTTGTGCGTGTTTCCACAAAACCTGACACCAGACAGAAACAGGTTAAGGTTGGAAATGCAGCGAAAAATTGATTTTAATCAGTGAAGCACGTGTATTACTTACAGGATTCGTACGGTTAAGATTCCACAGACTGATGGCAGCAGATCTTACGCAGTCCCAGCGATATCGACGGTCAGCTAGGACAGGTGAAGACTGGTAACTTCAACACATTGGCATTTGGGATTGCAGCGGAGCAGCTGATAGCCGATGATGATGATGTTGAATCAGTTATCGTAAAAGGTCACATGTTTGGTAGTCACTAACCCTATAAAGGCAGCTGTCAATAGGAGCTGCTTGCAGGAGTGTGGCGTTCGAAAACAAAAGTGCGCGTGTCTGTACTGATCGCAGATCGACCAAGACTAACTGGCGCGAGCCCGGGGGATGGGAGAAGAATATAGACGGTGGGAGGTAGTATCCGGTTCGGGAATAGAGTTAACCAAATTAATGTGATGTGTGATTCAAACCCCTCGGGGGCGACTTATAAACAGGTCAGGGCACAGTTCACTTGGTGGAGGCGGATTCGGAAAGAGGCACGATCCGTATGGCAAGCGAGAAACGGTGATCAGAGTAAACCTATGTTTAGCAATACGGTCACTAAATATACGCCTAGATGAACAAACGGAACCGCTTGCAGTAAAACTACCCACGTCTAAAATGAGGTCAGGTAACGGTGAAAATCAAATGAAGGCAACATTTTCCAATCTGTCCCAAACCTGACAACATTATAGAAATAGTTGTATGGAAAAAAAGCTGTCAATGATGATCGGAGTAAGCGAATATTGTGCATCATCTGAATATTACTTAAATGTTTTATCTGTGATACTGGCAACATTACAGCCCTAATTTGTATTTTCAATATGGCTTCCGCTGCGGTGCAACCATCAGGCATTAATCATACATAAAAACGCAGTACTTCCGCGGCCAGTAGGATTTCGCCGTTTTTGGCCGACCCTCTACAGCACTGACACAAGATCCGATTTTTCTACCTTCACTTAAGGGCTGTTTTCAAAGAGCCATATGCAATTTGAAATCGATCGCACAGACGAGCCAAGCCTCGCCGAAATGACCGACAAAGCGATACGCATTCTGCAGCGCAATCCCAGAGGATTTTTGTTACTGGTGGAAGGTGGCCGAATTGACCATGGACATCACATGAATGAAGCAAAGTAAGTCTCTCTTGGTCGTTCAATTTACAGATGCGTGAACAAGCCTAGAAATTTTGTGGTTTCACACCAGAATAAAGCATTCCAATGCGGTTTGTAGTATGTAATGCAGGAATGAGAACCACCACAGGAGCAATTGATAATTATTTTGTGAATGAGTACACACGCATGGTCGAGTAATACGCACAACTATAGGTTATACCTACTAACAATTCTGAACAGGCAAATGCCCCCAATTCAGTGAAATATGTTGACCCATCAACAATGGGAAACAAGATGAACTCGTGAGGGGATGATGTGATAAGTCATGAGGCATTACCGAAGAGTTCAGCTGGGACGAGCTACCGTTCATAGGAAACGACCATTCAAGCCTTTCTGAACATTCGTTCAGAAGTGAGTGGAATACAAAGTAGGAGGCATAACACAATGATAAATTCTCACAATCATGAAGTCGCACTGAATCACTATAAGTAGCAGAATACATGGTGTAAAAAGTTCACTCATAAGGTGATACCAACGTTCAACTTCCTATTAAGAACCCGTGGAAGCAACGTACAGTCTTCTCAGCAGTGCCTATCCATTGCACCTGAATTTGGTTACAAACCCTAGACGAATGATTGTGAGTAGAGCGCCCCAGCAGTTATTAGCTGGGGAGGGTCTTGGCGATTTGGTGAACTTCACCATAAAACATAATACCTTTAATTACATATGGATAACATTTTCGATTAACATTATACACACGCCACCGATAAGAGTGAACAAAAGAATTATTCCTACGGCACTCGTCTTCTCATTTGTTTTATGAAAGATAAACCGTACTTATCACTTGCAAAGATAACTTAGATACATCGCGGATTTTATTTACCTTGGATTATCCGATGAATGAAACCGGTACTTTAGCAATTTTATACATCCTCTCATTGAATAAGTCATTATGCAAAAAGTGCCAGCTAATCTGTGACTCTGCGAGCAGTCCACTTATATCAACCCCGTCTGCGCGCATCAAGAACTGCGACACAATACTGACTGTGAGCGAACACCCAGAGCATTACCGATGACGACAATTCTTTGGGGAGTGGATACAACGATATTATAATCAGTCGTGGGTTTTATTTTCTGGTACGAAATCATACACTTGCACTCAGGGTCAGTGAATTAATTTGTAGTTTAAATGTCCTCCCGGTTAGTGTTTTGCCAAGGTATCCAGCATTCGGCTATAAAACTATTCAACCCATGGAAAAGTTCGGGCACATCTCCATGGGTCATGATCGAGGCCAGATCTGCTTTCAATATGCTGTAACCGTCATTTCTATGCCGAGAAATATGATAACAATACCTAACTGGTTAAGCAAATGCTCTTCATTGATTGAGAGTGATATATCACGAGAAGTCCAAGTGAGCAGTCGGCGAAGATGCACTGCAGGCGTTGGGTACCAAAAAATTCTAGCATCATCTGACAGAGGGCTGTTCATTGAATAGAGTAGAATTTGCAGCTTCTGATACCTAACGGAATAATTATCAGGATTCAGGTGCAAGTAACACTTGGAATGTGAACGCGATTTAGCTCAAACCTACTTTGCAACAGCAATTAGGAAATGTGCCCAGTGCAAAGTGAGAACACGTCCAAGGTTCAACAGAGCGCGCAATGATTAATCCGCAAATCTGCTTCGTTCAAGTGAGAACTGACAGATTAAATTTCAATGGGTTTTTCGATTACATGAATGGACATGGAGGGACGAAATTCACTCGTCTCGGCAAACCACAAAACGTTGGCTACAATGGAACGAACAGAAGTGGCCGGATTAATCGAACTTGCAGAATTCATACGCATCCATTTTTCACACCTGAAATTTGTGCAGAAATTACTGGTACAGGCATTTCGGCCATTATGGCCAAAAATAAACCGCCATCATGAATAGCCAGACATGTACGAGATTTGCGCATGGACGCGGTCACATGGACTGAAGTGGTGTATCGATGTGTGTACATATGCGCTTGTGCATAACGCTGTGTGCGCTTCACCATCCAATTACCTTTGGAGTAGTAATCTCCGTATGATCTGATCAGGCTCATCAATGAAACACTGCACACACCGCTCGCCTCAGCTTTGTGTAGGAGACTAGAATGATTACGAACAACAATCTATAGAAGAAATCTTGATTACAAATGCAAACCGTGCTGTTTATTTGAAAACAACAAGGTAAAAACCTCTAGACCAACGACTGCGTAGGAAAAGGAACTGAACGTCCTTTATTCCAGGATGATGACGTTTCTCGTTTAAATGGCACATTGGATCGGTATTTCGGTAAACTCATTGTACATCTGGCTTCAGGATATTTTTATCAAAAGACAAGGATTTCAATAGCGTCGGTGAAAAAAGGTACGCCAATGTACACCAAATCTAATCCAAGCTGTGAATTCCAGTGTAGATGAGCAACAAATTGCACCAGCCGTCATTTGTTTACATGACTGAACACACATTCGGATTTGACTGACCTAACTCCATTGCCATGAACTAGGGAGCGATGATAGGGTGGAAAGTCGTATTTATCGACTGCTAGTCTTATTCTGATAACAACGTCTGTTCAAAAGGTTTTATCGAATCAAATACTCAGGAAATGATGTCGTTGCCCGATTTGAGCAAGACGGCAATAAATAGTGATGAGAACAACCCACATCACCGGGAGTATTACCCAGAATTGTCGTCTGTATGACAGAATGAAGCGGTTGTCTCCGTAATTACCAAAAATCAAGATGTAGCGGAGATTCGTAAATAAGTTGTACAATCTAACTGATCAACGTAAACGAAGAGCATTTCTTTCCGGTGCATATGGTCCTACTGTCCGAATCCGTTGATTCCCACAGATCCGCTAGATAATTGAATTGTAGAAAGAAATTTGGTAACTGGGTAATCGTTATACGCAATAAAATGCCATCCATTTCAGATACGCTTTAACCGAAACACTTTCCTTCGAAGAAGCTGTCAATGTGGGTGCTAATCTGACAAAACCAAAGGAAACTATGATGGTTGTCACAGCAGATCACTCACAAGTGTACCACTTGGTTGGCTACGCAAGTCGATCAACAAGCGTGTTGGACATTGATGAGACACAAGCGGTAAGCTAGCTGCAGTACAACATTGATATTTCAAAGCACTGATATCGCCCTGAATCCATTCGTTTCTCCCAGAAGTGTCTATCACAGATAGCATCAATTCCATGAATGTTTCGTATATTGAAATCTGATCCCATACCCATATTTGCTTTCCGCAAAATTCTAAAAACATAATAGACTGTAAGGCATTTCCTCTTTGTCTCAGAAAGTATTTATTGAACGAAAGTGTGAATGGATTTCTAGATTGTGGAGCCCGTCGCCTATGGTTCCCGATTGTCTGTGAAAACTTAATCAGGTTTGGCCTAAAAAGACCTAAAAAAAATCTGACTTTCCAGAGCGGAAACAGTACATGCGTAGAAAAAGGAAAGGATCTAGGGAAATTAACGAAACCATCTATAGCAAAAATCAAGTTCAACATGTCAAGCTTATTGTTGAAAACCAGTTGTCTCTCGTCTGTTACGAATTAGCATTAAAGCTTTGTGCTGATTTTGAAAACTCGTCCGGGCGGTAGCTCGAGTTATTTGATTCCCGTGGCTTTCTGATTGATGAGCTCGGCGTTCAAATATTCCAGCAATAGCCAAAATGACGTGGTCAGTGCGTGCACGTAGTTAACGCAAGTTTACAAACATCGCGTTGTTAGATCTCGTGTACCCCAACCCAGCAATCTAACTCGACCTACTCGAGACAGTCCGTCGGTGAAAGCTTTCATACATCTCAACATCGTGGACTAATAACCTTTATTCATTTGCCAAGCAAAAACCTCCCCGGAGTATCGTGCATACAAAAGGAGTCGATCTGCGGACGTGTATAACACACGTCCTAACCACCTTAATATATTCAAATTCAATGTCTGTTGGACCGACTGAGCTCAACGGATCAAAACCTTACGTCTAACCGCAGCATCGCTAATGTGATTTTCCCAGAGCACTCTACCAATAAAAAAGAAACATCGACTTTCAAATACAGATGATTTTCATAAATCTGTCCTCAATGGTCATGCTCCCGGGCCGCAAAGTGGCACCGATGTTAAAGATCCAATGGAAACTCGAATTTCGACTGATAACCGGATGTCGCGCCGACATCACAGGTGTCTCGAATCGATAAACGGCAAAATAGTCTTCCGCATATCGCTGTGGTATTCGTTACTGAATAGCATAACTTACTATTCAAATGCGACCAAAACACTATTTCGTACTAGCTATGATTCGTATCGATCCAAATTCACGTTTGCCGATAATGATGAAGCTCGACTAACAATGCACCCCCTGTGAATTTTCTGGAATGCATAAGCAGGCAGCGGCCAAGTAGGAGAATTTTCGACAGCTCGGACAAATCAAAAATAGTTTGTTCACTGGTCCAAAATTGTTATTCCGCATGTGCTGCACCGATGCAAGCAAAATGCTGACGAAAAAGAATTAGACAAGGTGTACAATGTTAATATTTTATTTCTTTGTCTTTAGCAAAAAAAGGAATGCAGTATATCTCTCTAATAAAGTGCCTCCGTTCCTGGAGTGACAACCGTCGGGACCAACCAAGGGTAGCAGTTTCACTAGCCACATCAGAACCAGGGTCGGAAGTGTATTCGTTCGGAAGAAATGATTGCCAGAAATGAAAGATGAAGTTTGCAACACACCGGCGGGTCATAAGAGTAGAAACTGGTCACTCAGTAACCGCATTATGATCACAAAAATAATGCGACTACAAGGGCTAAAAAGAATTGCTAATATTAGACTACTTCCGGTTCTCGTAATAACTTTACACAAGTGGAATCGTTTGACACAAGTTATTTCCATGGTGTGGTTCGTTTGGATATTCTTAGATTCACCGATTCCTTTCATCTGAGTAAAATATTGGTATGTTATCCCATTCATGAAATGATGTGACTAAGGCGAAAGCACTCTAAAACAGAAGCATTTTCCGCTCGATCGATCCGTCAGTAAATCACCGTGCCATTAGTTATATCATTCGAAACAAAGGAGCATAATATGAATAGTAGGTTCGATAATTAGATTAGTTTTTTCACGGCTGTGGAACGGGAAATGCTGCTGAGAAGTTCCTTCGTACTTTAAATACCCGTAAATTTTGGCGCCATCCAGATACTGAAATAAGGTGCACTATCCATCTAGTGACACATTGAACCGTTCACCATGCAGCACCAACGAACAGCTAACTTCTAGGAAAATTGCGTAACTGCTTCATCATTCGTTCCTGAAAAGCCTTCTTTCGTTAACTTGACATTGTGATCGGATGTCCTATGCCGCAACTATGGTGTTCAGGGACCCCCTTTCACCAACTCAGCAATCAAATATCCGAACACTCGACTCCACTGTCTCTAATGTAAACTACCACTAGTGACGATGATGTTAGGAAAAAATCTGACACGACGCCTCTGGTGTTCTCGTGAGCTGTGACTAAAGCGATAAGAACACAAGTAAGATAGAGTACGGAACGGAGACGAGTGAAACTCCCATGATGTATTTGATGTCACATTCAACTGACCTCCTGGAGATCGACAGCATGATGCGTCAGTTGACAGATTATATTTGCTGTTTAATAAAACCAAAGCAGAGGATTTTAGGTATTCGTCAAACACGGAGAACGAAGAACTTCGTTCGAGGATGCATTGTCAAGCTTCTATAGTCCATAGGTGAAAAGGCTTACCCGGACAGATCAACTCTCAAGCTGGGAACAAAGCATGACGAGGAATCGAATCAATCTAAACAGTGATTACTCCATAATTTTCAGCCAATATAACTGCAGACTCTGGCCCAATCGTTTTATAAAGTAAGGAATTTATTCACGTATGATGCATCCAATCCCATTTACTTATACAGTTCATGATAAGGAATTCTACATGTCATTGCTGTACCGAACGCTGTTTCTGGTGAGATTAGATCGGTCCCCTGGAGTTCTATCGACGAATGCGAACAAATTTGCGATATTCATCGAATGTCCCTCATTGACCAGATGTCCGGCTCCGCAGGAACAAGCAAACTGATAGATATACACATGCAGTGCACATCGACGTTTGATCCCTTGAGTTTTTAAGCAATAATAGAATGAACTGAGTTCAATATTCTAACTCGGTGACGCTGAACAGTTTCGAACTGTTGTTGTTCGGCGCCCTGGAATTAGTTTGTCGACACTGTCGATTAAGAAAGGGAGTGATTTATAATTCCTTATGGACACCGTAGATTGGTAGATTTCCGGACGAACTTCCAATTGCCGTTCAACCGCTTTGTCCGGTTAAGTATTCACGAGAGATATCACGTAGTTGATCTTGTTCGCTTTCTAGTGCTTCAAACGAGTAAACTTGTCTCGCTCCTTGCGCCAGGGAGTGCACTAGGTTCCGTTTTCGGCTGAGTGGAACTGGGTTGAAGTTGCTGTACTGTTCCACCCATGCTGGTATTATATTATCTCAATCGGTCGGTTTTCGGAAGATGGATGTATACTAAGGAAAGCGATACAGTCACCTGTATCTGTCTCCATACCTAAGTGAACCGATCAGTGGGCACGACTGAATCACATCGGGAACGATTGTAATTGCACTGCATAATCCAAATATGGTATCCGCAGAACGACAGTAGATGGTTAAGTCTGTAATCTTTCTTAGTTTTTATCAGTCAGTTTTCCTCATAACGATATCTACTAGCAAAGGAGCAAATGGTGAACCCAGTACCACACCATCGATTTCCGACCGAATCGTTCATTGGATACGAAATGAATATCCATCGCAAGACGAAGTATTCTAAGTGAGATGTGGGAATTCCACCGTATAATTGTTGCTCTATCTAATCATATTAATAAGTACGAAACAAATATTATCTCGATTAGTTCTAGTTCTTATGAGTGCAAATTATTAACTGAACTCCTTCCGTGTGCTTTTTAACTTGTTATTGTAAAAGCTTGGAAAAGAATACGTGAGAATTCTTTACTGCATCCTTGTTTCATGTGGCCCGTGCGAATTTCTCCCCAGGTCGATAAAGCTGCATGAAAGTCCATAACATAATGGATGATGGGAG
>LUCM01003698.1:0-42670 GCA_008360955.1 Fasciolopsis buskii | reverse complement strand
CAGTCCATATTTTTGCAATTTATAAAGTAGCTGCCTTGCGGACATTTACAGCGGAGCAGTCAATCACGGTGAAGGCGTTTGAGAGAATATCCTGCCTGGTACTTCGTTTATTTGCTGGCTAAAAACGAAAGCTAAACGCATCAGCAGCTGTGTCAGATGCTACAAACAGTGCTCTCTGAGACATAGCCACAGCGTACGGAAATGACATCGTTAACATCCTGGTCGGTAAATGCCGCTGTTAATTTCGGTGAATTGGAGGTTCAATTTCTCAGTTTGAATCCTACCGTGGTTAGTTTTGCATTGGCATCCCTCGCAAACATCACCGGCTTGAAGTCGGTGGCAAGACGCGTTAGACTATCGGCGACTCCGAAGCTGCTCCCTCTCGCCTGCCGTACTACTTCCTCATAGCCAGTGACAAATAATTCACTCGTTTTGCCTAAGTTCTAGTAGGCACAAAAGCGCGAAATCCTTGCTCCAAACGGATGTGTTCATTATGCACCAAAATTTTCCTTGGGCATATCTGATCATGGCTGCCACAGAACATGGACCGATTTCCTATGGTATTCTAATTCCCCATCTCCGTGAACATTTTTTCCTTATTGGCTGAAGCGTTGATTAATCTTTTCCGAAACTGTAGTGATGTCGCCAAGATTTGAACCGCTTTGTCCGGACTGTGGTAAAGCATATCATTCAATAATCGTTTACTATGCCTGTCGGCACATTCCGGTACTACAGGGGAAATGAACATACTTAGACCCCCATGAATGTAGCACTTGAATGGGGCGTTTTTGTTTACCATCCACTTGAAGCATGAGCACAAGGGAAGGGGGCATCGCCCATGAAGCGCGCTACACTATGATGAGTACGTTAGAATGGTCAGCCGTCTCGATTTTTGAAGTGACGCAGTCACCTGAGGTTTCAGAGAGTCAAGCAGTAGCGAATTGCCCATAGACACCGGATTAGAACAGCTTACTCCCCTAGGGTGGCGATCACCTGCTTCAAACAACCATCTATTTCACTCCAGTGAATGGAGTTTTTCGAGCGCTTTTGCATGTCACGGATAATAATATATGTTACCGCTGCTTTTAAGCCCAGGAAGAATGTGCGTAGGTGTATTCTGCATGTGGCTGTGGACCAAACCCATAATATAAGTAATTCAGTCTAAACGGGATCAGCAGTGTATTATCAAACTTGAAGGACTGCAAACCTTCCTGGCTGTATTATGATTTTAAGGTATAAAGAAAATAGTCTAACGTGCTAACTCAGCCTCTGATGACAACTGAACTTGAGCGTTTTTTGGCAGATGCCCAACCATGGTAACGAAAGCGAAAAACAAATAGAGACGTGGTGTGAACTACGGAGTTACCGAAAATCATTATATGGATGTTACAAAAGCACTTCCGAAATGTCCCTAAAACAACATCACAGCTTACACAATACTCTTCCGGTTTCTGAAATCCGCACATCCGTTGCCTCTTCTTCAACTCTAACAAGGTTTGATATTGCTCTGTTATCTCTTTCCTTTACTCACGCGTCTTCGGTTCTTGTCATTGTGCTAATCATTTTTAACGAGATCTGAAAGCGAAATTAATCGATGTCTAAATGACGACTGAACACGCAGAATTCAGTGACTTGGTAAATGAAATGTTGCTCTTGCCACTCTCTCCGGCTGTGTTCAGGACGTGTGGTTTTCTTTCCAGCGACGGAAAAACGGTCCAAATTTTTCAGATAATAGATCACAAGTGCAATAAAACGGACATGGAACTGCACTGGCATCAATTCCTGCCATCTGGTTTTATTGGTTGCGACCGGCTCTGGCCGCCCGTCATGTGCTCCGAACCGACCCAGCCCTTCTACGAGCTGGATTTGTCTCCCCTTGAGCTTCAAGGTCACGTGTTTTCAGAGGCAATATAAGCTGGGAAAATGAGTTATCGTTGTGGCAAGCGATGGCTCCAAACTCGTCGAGAAAACGAAGGCTTATCCTTCATTTTGATGCGCGAAATACTTTATTCGTTGCTGATATGCGATTTAGGCTTCCTATAGAAGAAGCGTTGAACTCATATATTACAGGACTCATATGGGGTAAGTTACCAATTGATCCGAAGTACTGCAAGTCAACAATGAAACCGTTGGGTTTTTAATTTACACGAATGCGATCTTGATCTCCAAATTATAAACACAAGATTTTAATGTGCGCGGTTTTTGCGTACTTGCGGAATCACGTAATTATTTAACTTTAGAAAGCGATCACTCAGGCAGCACGAGTTTACCTGTGAGTGTATCTATACAGTCCTCCGTATGTATATTGAATATATCATTGATTGTACTGTAATGAAACAAGAAAGAGTGCACTCAGGGGACTACCATAGATGATCACTGGGCGCGCCGATCGGGCCGGCAGGCAGGATAGGCCAGTTCTCCACTGCTTATGGTTACAATATTCCTCACTCGCAAATGGTGTAATAGCGTTGTCCACAACTTGGACATATCCGCTAGGTGTTATTGTGGTATATATGTGTATATGTATATATATGTATATATATATATATATATATATATATATACTATAGGTGAATACTGAGTGCCATTGCGCTTAAGTGACCATGGATAACTTGTAAGCAGTAGTGGAACGTGCATGTATAACTCCAGTTACTTCTATTATCCTAAGAACTTATATGCATGTATACATGCATTTCCGGTGATCGGTATTCTGAAAACGTAGACGGTATGTGCACGCTGTCCACATCTGGGCCGGTCGGGAACGATCGTTCTCAATTGAATGGGGACGAACTGATAACTGTTTTTCTGCTGGAGGTAATACCTGTGTACTGGTACGGGACCAAATTATTATAAGACTTTAATTCATTTAGGGTGGCACGTGCCACCCAGGATAGAATTTGATGAGACAGAACGTTATCCATGGAAACATTTGTTTAAATTCCGCAAAAGAAAACCTACGGAATTTTGCCATTTCATGAAACTCAGCTACCCTGTGAACCCGGGTGGCACGCCCGAACATAAAGAAAACGGGTAACAGTTTTGCTTCCTGTCATTTACCAGACTCTTCAACGTGATGCAGCCGGTTGGAAAGTTGCCTCTCAAATAGAAAACTGCTGCTGTTTCCTGCAGAAGGGTGTTTCTAGTCTTTTAGGAACGTTTTGTATGACAACCGTTATTAACAAATTAATGGAATTCTCGAGTTGTTCCCAAAATGGGGGCACACAGAAAGTCGTAATGTTTTGCTTATATCACAGGCTCTGGAGAAAATCGTCTTGTAAAACCAAAATACTCTTCTCTTTTGAATACTAAACAGATGTCCTAAGGCTGAAAAACATCGCGACAAACTATTTGTCGCTAACATTAGCAGCTCATTCGATAGCGTCCGGCTTTGTTGTTTAGTCTTGAAAATTGAAGTCACTAAAATTGACGTCATTTATCAGTTTAGACAGATTATATCTTTATGATTTCTCCTTCTCTGAGACAGTCGCGCAATTCTTTCCATAAGTAGTGTATTTCAGGGTTGGGTGACTGGTATTCTTTTGTTCCTAGTGGACAGTACCGTCCTGGTTTCTTTTATTTCCTCCTTGTCTCATCCTCGTGGGTGGTATCAAGATGCGTCAAACTATTTGCAAAAGCTGCTTTCCCAATGGGATCTAGATGAACTTGCATGGTGACCAGCAAGTCGGCTATTTACGATCAACGTCACTCAATGTTACCTGTATTTCATGTTAAGCTCAATCGCGGGTGAAGGTTCACGGGGAGGACCTTGATCACTTTACCTCAGAGAAATGGCACCTTCATAGACAGAAACAAACATCTGCTTGGGTCTCAATCAATCAAACACACTGTTTGGTTGATGGGCTTTCGCTCAAATCTGCTGAGTTTTAGAGGCAGTTTTCTGCCCCGCTGATTGTAGCACCGTGGTCTGGCATTTGTTCATTGCATGGACAAGGAACTTATAAGAATAACATGAGGTTTTACCTTTCTTTTCTTTGGACTAATTGATTTCAATTAAGAATGTCGCCTCCGGAAAGCAGGTCTGTTTTCTGTGATGCAATGCACTGTTTGTGGGGATCTGACATAAACTGAGTATTTTGTGTGCAGTTGTGGGCAGCGAGCTAGGGGGATGTCCATTGGTGGAAATCCCACATGTAAACGGCCACCAATAGCGTGAAAGCAGGAGTCAATGAATTCACTGCATATATACCGTCTATCAAAGTGGACGACTAAAATGTAAGAGGCGTCTCCCGCCACAGTGCGTGAGGGAAGTGAATTCAGAAATCTAGTTGCATACCAGACGGCTACCTGTTGGAAACGTGGCATGTACCCCATGACTAGACCAATGTACACGAGATAATATGATGAAGGAGAAATGAGCAAGTAGTGAACCTTCAAACACGCCCTGACACATTGCAGAGAAAACCAGGAAAATACCTCAACTTCAAAAGCTCATGACGTGGTCCCTAAATATTTCACAAAAGGACGAAGAAGAATCCCAAACGGTCTAAGTAGCTTTCAACAAGTTGGCCTTGAAAACCAATTCCTATCAACGAATATTTCTGGCATGCTCTGATTCTCCGAAATACCGCTTTTGAGACTATGTACTTTAAGATTTCTATTCACTAGTTTATTATTCGAAAACCTTGAAGACCGATACAGAGTACAATGGACGTCGTTTTTTGTATGCGACAAAGTGATTTCTTTCCAAGTCGCCGTAGATATAAGCAGCTTATCTTTTCGATTATGAAACGTCTTACTGGTTAAGCCATTCGTCTTTAACATGAGGTTTGCGCTTCCTTTATATGTCAGTATACAAAAATCCACCTCAGCTTACCGTTAAATTTTGCCTTCCTATCTTTTTGGTGGCCGTTTTATCCCCAAAACAGCTTACGCCATGCCTCAAAAAATAATTCCGAAGATAAACTTATTTATATATGATAGATTTCAGGCTGTGTCGAACAAAAACTCCGACAGAGGCGAGTCTTTGGGGATTAGAATGAAGACAAACAGCAGCCGTTTTGCATTTGATTATGTCCATACTGTTTGAGATGGTAGAGAAAACAAGGCAGGAAAAAGGATATGTTTCAAGATATTTTTGCAAATTAGTTATACTGAAACCTTAGTAAAACACCCATCAAATAATGGTTTAAGGAAATACTCGTAAAGCTTTTGCAGACAAGTTAGTAAGCACTTAACAAAGATCTTATTTATGTGGAAAACTTTAATTCATTGGCTTAAAACTAGATGTTTTAAATCACAGAAGAAACAGCAAACATGTATTCATTCAATTTCCCCATATATAAAGTGTTTCTGACGTTTCCGTAAAGTGCAAATTGTAAAATCGTTCAGTGAGTGAAATTTTAAACTGAAACTAGAAGATTGGAGGCGCCAGTCGTTTTTATTCCATATGCTATTGTTAGCGAAGGAGATAATGAACACTCGAAACGAAGTCCGGCGATTGTCTCGCGAATTTGTGTCACGGCACCGACGTGTAAACCAGTAAATAAAATATGGGAGTGTTTACTATCAACTGACGTCTGAGATCGTTAAATTTTGCTTTGAGTGAATGCTGCGATATAATTGTATCTGGTGCATCCGACGTGCCATTGAACAAATGTTAAAACGCTTCAAGATGGACTGTTTTCCGCTTTTTTTCAGCAATTTCTCACAGGTCGTTTTAACTTTGAACGCAGATTAACTTACTGAAGTGATTAGGGATAAGACAGTTTTGCCTTTTGTAAGTTAAGAAATACCAGTATTTCTGCTTCGACCATGAGTCGGTCTTCAACGAAACAGTTAATTCCTGTGATATCTATAAAAATAAATAGGACAGATTGATTTTCTGCTTAAAGCAGCTACCACGCGACAGGTGGTGTTTTGTTGGCTAAGTGCTGTCGAGTACACATCATATTCAGGCCGCAGAAATTCAGTCAATCTCAACAAGATACGGTGATCTGGTGAGGCCTTGTATAGTCTTTTATGAAAGCGGGGGCGGGGGTAATTAAGGTGGGCCTAGGTAATTGCACCATGACGGGAAAGTGGCTATGAAAATACACGGTAGGAGGATGGTTATGGTTGAATAAGTGGAACTTCTAAACCGAGGTTTCCTTTCAAGAATGAAATAAAATCAGTTGAAGTGCTTAAACAAGCGAGTCTGTGGCGTGCTCTCATTCAATGCCCTGTTCTATCCGCAAATTTTTAAGTCAAAATGCTTTGTTTCTCTTGTCTTACTTCTACCACCTCTTTTTCTATAAAAAATACGGTGCTCCATTGTGGTGTTGAGACAAGAAACGCTTTCGTGGTTGGTGGTGGCAAATCCCGAACTAAAGTCGTTTGAATAAAAGTAGATAAACTGAAACACTATTAGCCACACTATACACTTTGGGATTAATGTGAAAACCTGAAAAAACTACATTTTCTGTTTTGTTCATTTGGCTTTACTACCTGTAACATTTTGACATAGGTAAAAAGGTCCTATCATCAAGAAATACCCCTAAAACAAGACTTATTTGGATATCCTTATTGAGGTTACTTTTAATAAACATGAATCTAGGCAGTTTAGAGATATTATAAGCTTATAATTAGACGGTTTACTTAAACCGCAAATTTTTCAAAAGTTCTCAGATAAGCCAAAAAGCCGCTGATTGTTGTGGTCGTGTTACAAAACTGAAAGCAAGTCACTGCTGCAAAGAAGTCAGAATTCTCAAGCTAACCTTACTATGCAGCATAACTATTCAAAGGTCCAATTTGTACAAATGATTTAAATTTTTGATTTTAACCATAAAATCTAAACGAATTTTCAAAGGGCTCGAACAGAGTGAACGGATTCCATCATTTAAGAGTAGAAAGGTAATTTATTGTACACGACATATAAAACAGGTTTAGATGTTTTAAAAACCTTCGCAAGTTCCCTCATGAACGCAAAGCAGGTAATGTTATTCTTTAAAGATTCCAGAGGAGAGCTTAATCAGGTCAAATGGAGAAGTAACGGAAGATTATGAGGTTCAAATTAGTCCCATATTCTTCCAAAACCTAAAGGTTAGCTACTTGAACAAAGCTGGTTATGGTTTTTAACATCGATTATATAATGTGTTCAACCGCATTTTATTTGGTCTTTTGCTTGTGCAAACAGTGTTCGAAATAGATATGAACATCAAATTTGCATCATAAGTTCCTCCGACAAAGAGTGAAAACACAGTCTTTAATGGTTGAATAATAGCCAGGTAAAACAGTTCATCAAAAAAGGCTACGTATTTATGGGACTATATTTTCTTTCTATTTTTCCTTCGAGAATAAAAGATTTCGGATGCTCTTTCATTTTTAAAGTTAGTTTTTATTGAAAGTTGCGGCAAGGGAGAAGTTTTCAACCACAACATGGAAGAGGTCAGATGTGTTGTAGAACTCAAACGACGCATCGAAAAAAGCACGTCCTCCAGCAAAAGGTGGTGCTATAGACTTGCAAGACCGACTGCATCGAACGACAATGTCAGATCAAGAAAGATAAAGGTAGTAGGATTGTGGAAGATGGGCTTATATTCTGCGACTTGTTGCGAAGTATAAAATTTGTCAGTGTAACTGCAGCCGGATCGAAAACCTACTTGATTCATACACGTACATCTTTTAAGAGTACTACGTAGACAGTAGGAGATAGCGCCTGAAGGCAGTTTGGGTGTAATACCTATCGAACTAATTAATTCGCGGTTTTTGCGCGAAAATATTTCGGCCTTCTAGTAAATCGGTACAATGCTCATCGTAAATCTGTTTCTTTAATTAAACTGGCTCAGGGTGTTTCATTAGCTCAAACTTAAACTTCTGCCACTTTCATTGAGGAAAGAAGGAAAAGCGTCAGATCCAGCTTCCCCGTGCCTCTCCATATGATTTATTTTGGGAACAACCTCTAATTCTTATGGAAAACTGGTATCTGTCTGTATAGGTTCCTTCATATTTGTAGGTAGGATCTTCCCTAATAAACTGTTCCGAAAAAAACTGCCTGAAGCGTTTCAACTAAGACGCTCCTGGGAGTAAACGAGTGTCATCAAATTCACTGGCCTCCACGTTTGTGCCTGGCTTTCGTGGACTGTTACTACAAATCAATCAGCGATGGTCATAACTATTGCAGACAGTCTCAGCCTTATCTATTTCCCTACTCGCCCCTACCTGCAATCACTTCCTAGGGATTATGTCAGTTGATGACTCAGAAGCCTTCTCGTTTCATTTTATGCGACATCCAGATGTGCAGACCTTCGGGTATGTAATATAGAATAACTGACGTACAGAACATATTTCGTTGTAAGATCTACATGTACTGGGGACTTGCAATCGTCAGCCGCCTAGTGTTAGGCTTTTATGAACTCCCCCTCCCAGATCCTGGGTTTTTATCTACCAAGAGTGGAAGTTGGCGATTACCGTATATAAAAACTTGCCAGGGATGTGTGACTAAATATTGGACAAAAATTGAACTCGGACCAAAGCACGATTTTAATCCGCATCCTTCCGTTGACTGACGGGCAATTTTCAATTGGTCTGCGGCACAGGTGACTAGTAACGACGTGGTCAATCAACGCAGTAAAAGCGAAGAACGGCGCATAGTGAACCCATTTTATTTGACTAACCAAAGTGTGGGATACCAAGAAACAATTTATTATCCGAAAAAAATTGTGGAAAAATCACTTTTGTAAGCGTGATCGACTAAAAAGGAACAAGAACCTCCAAAGCGCCGCTCTGTTTCCTTCAAGCAACCAAACTGGGTGATAAAATACCCTGCGACAACCGAAAATGCCGTTAGAAGCACACTTCAGTGTAGCCAACGTAATTCCACTAGAACTCGCTTTTGGTCTCAAGAAACCTGCAAACATTGGACTCATAAGCAGATCTTATGAGCGACAGCGGCTCGTTACCACACCTGACGCAAGAAATCCTAATATGGTTACGTGACACTCCGAGCTTCAGTGGCACGGTTGCAGCCAAATTCACTTTCCTCCCCCCAAGCATATTGGCCACCAGTGACTGTTGGGTGTGTGAGCCATGTCATAAAGAAGTAGACTGACTATCAGATTAAAAACGTGGGTTAGTGAAGGAATTTGCATAGATTCACCATCCCAGTAGCAATGTGGAGACTTTGGATTTGAAGCTCACTGGCAAGCGATCGCGAAAATCACATATGTGAGGTCGAATCATACTGATTGTGCATTCCCGTGATGCTTAACGTTGAGTGAAGGCTCTCGTTGGCTGTCTGCCGAAGGATCTATGAGAGTCATTCACTATCGGTCGTGGGAACACTTCGTTCACAGTTGACAAGTTAGTCATTCGGTTTCCGTTTGTACAACCATTCACCTTGCACCAACGTACTGTTTTTTGGTTGCTGCTCCACAGCACCTTCTTCTCAAACGGAAAAAGAACGAGGAATAGTGAAGAACTACACCGAATAAAAACGGTTTCTAATGGAATAATGCTATTGGCCTGGACACTAAACCATATCACCAGTTATTGCTTTGGGAGATCTCGTGGACCCCAACCCAGTAGTCTAACCGTACATACACGAACCATTCCTTTAGGCAAAGTTTTCATGTCGTCGATCGGCAACTTCGAACCATCTTCCAAAGACTACCTGTCCTGAATAACAGCGTAAAACGAGAACGTTCCTCGGTTGATATGTGAAAACCATGTCCAAACTACCTTAGACCATTCTGTTTCAATGCTTGTTCTGAAGACTGAGTCCTAGTATCTTGCACCTAACCCCCAAGTTACATGCAAACTTCTCCCACCATATTTTACCAGTGCTCCGAAGGCAACAATGTACAGAAATCCAACGTTTCCACATATCTTTTACTCTCAAGGGCCTTGTTTCGAAGCCGTAGAGTAATATCTACCTCACTCTCATGGGTACGCCCGAACTCTGATAGATAAACAGTTTTTATACCGGCACCACGGATGCCTCGAAATAGCAAATGCCGATCGGGCCTTCTGTACTTGAGAAGACACTTCCGATATACAACCACCAGGTAAAAAATAACTACCCAAGTAACTGAATCTGTCCATCTTACCCAGTTGCACCCCTGCAATAATAAGATCCGACTTTGAGCCAAGCCAGCCTTGCAACATCATTTTACACTTCGGAGGTGCGGAACGCAATCCAAACATACATACACTGTCGTTCAGACGAGCAAGAACCTGCAGCTTATTTGCGTCCTCACTCGATAGCATCACGTTGTTTGTATATTCTAAGTCAGACAGATTCTTGTCTGAGCAAATATCCCACTAGTTTCATATGAGGAGCGAGCAATCTCCATTGCCATCTTGGTAACAATGTTGAAAAGAACGGGTGATAAGGACAGCCTTAACGAACATCACTTCTCTTGGTAAACTCGGATGACAGATTGCCGTAAGCACGAACTCGACTTAGGCTTCTCGTGTGCTGAGATTGGACAAGCGATATGAGTTTCTGTGGCACACACTTCAGTGAGAGACAACGCCAAAGAATCGTACGATCAACGGAGTAGAATACCGCTTTCAAATCAAGAAAGGCAGAAATCGTGGGTCTACGTAACATGGACTTATATTTTAAGATTTTCCAACAACGTAAAAATCCGATCAATACAACTCCCCCGGCATGGAAACTGGCTTGGTTGGCATCCAGCATATAAGGACTGTTGGTGTTTGGTGACGCTTAGAAATATTGATCAGAACCGAAGTCTGTGGTGCAAACGCTCTAAGGCCTACCTGTCTGCATCGTTCGCAAGTACCGGCTAATAGGCGGAGAATAATGCTCGCCAGGAACTTGGATGCAGTGCTTACTAAACTTACCAAACTAATTCCTCTGTGGTTTATACGTGAGAATCCACGATATTTATTGTAAATTGGTAAAATCACTGATTCACTCTAGTCCTTGGGCATCTCCTCCCATGATCAGATTGATCCCAGGAGTTTTGTTGGCTTTGATGTTAGAACGTTGTTACCATCTGTGAAGAAGTACGGTGACAGTCCATCTGGTCCAGGTGCATTATGCCAACTAAGATGCTCCCTAAAGTGTTCGGCCCAAGGCGCCAGCCGACGGTCCTGAGAGTGAATCAGTGTGCCTTCGGATTCTCCAATCACCTCCTTTACACGCACCTTTCGTGAACCAGTATTCTTAACAGGTCGGTATGGATTGCGACTATTTCCGATAGCTGGAGCCCGTTCTATTTCCCCACACTCCTGTGTCCACCACTGCCCGCGGTCATTCCTCAGGCTCTTAGTTCGATGACATCTCAGGGGTCTACGCGTTCCGTTGTATGTTGCATCCTTGGGGACGGGACTACGAGCAGCTAAAAAGCAACTGAAATTGAGGATATCCATCGTTTTTGAGGATTGCGTTACGCTATCTGCGTTGCGGGTGTGATTAGTTGGGATAGGAGGTTGGTCCCCGATGTGCCGTTCCGTCTCCGCCAATAAGACAAACTGGACGGTAAAATCACCAACAGAAAATGCAGACTCCGCTGGATGCTCACTTCAGGGTAATCAAGAATACGTGCGGTACAACTCGTTTTTGGCATCATGGGAGCTTCAGTCAGTGGGAGAATACACAGACAACGAACAAGCAACGAAGCATCTGTCGACTGTTACTGACACAAAAGCGACTGTTGCCTGGAATCCAGTCCAACAACACACGCTCCGCCCGCACGCTCAAAGCGATCGGGATGGCAGCCTGGCTACGAGCACCCCACACTGGGTTACCGGACATGCGAAGAATGAAACAAAAGAACACGGTTGTATCGGAGCTATGGAAAGCGATCATGGAAATGGGATCCTGTATGCACGTTTCCGAGACAGTATACATCTATTGTAAAAGTTTCAATAGTTCTAGTTGGGGAAGCCGGTTGCCCTATTTGGGTGAGTATCTGGACACTAAAATCTGCTAAGTAAAGTGAACACAGGTTTAAATAATGCTTGCAAACGATTTCTTCTCTTTTCATTGAAGCTGCCATGAGATGAACACATCAGGGCGTAGTTCTTCGTGACAACTTGCTTAGTCTTTATATGAGAAGAATGGATGCCAAAATGGCTTCCTGGAGGTATTCTAGCGGTCCGCGGTTCGCAACTGCTCGCACTGCATAAGAGACATCACTGTGAGAACCTTAATCGGAGCCCTGGACTCAGAGATTTCACCTACCAAGCAGCGGGACATTAAAGCAGCACGGGAACTCGAAACAGGCGAGCGGCTATCATTGCCCATCTGCTAGAAGCAATAGGCAGCGTGGTCCTGATCATCTTGGATGAGGAACGATGCGGTATGGAATTCACTGCTTGTGTTGATCGTTTCGGCTTTTTCGGGCGAATAGTCCTAGGGATTCTAGACTACAGGCAGAAGAATGACTAAGGTTCCCAACCAAGGTCTTCGATTTTAACAAGAATCTATCCACAAGGCACCGAGGAGTGATTGCATGGATATCAATCTACTTTGACCGATTTTTCTTCTACTCAATTTTCCGATTGAGTTTTCAACTTAAATCGACCCCATAATGAAGGTCGAGGAGACTACGTCGTCGGTCCTCTGTCCATTGATATTCTGTGGATGATTGGAACTCCTGCTTGAGATAAGACATCCTGTAAAACTCCTTGGGTCATGCAAGCTTGCAAGCTGTCACATCGCGTCAAAGTACAGGTTCTTTGTGCCGGTCTTGAATACTTTAGGCTATTGTGTTGCAGGTACCCAGATAGAGGCACTCGCTGCCGTGATTTAGGGGTCCGCTGTCTGATTTCATTTCAGAATGACCAACTGTGATCTGCGGCTCGCAGAATGAGCATGTCATGTAGCAACCAGTCACTAGCCACTCATAATTATCTCCAACCCCAGAGACAACAGATTAGTAGCACAAAAGTCCATTAGACCCATCGGGGTTTCTCAAAGTATCACGAGGCCATCTGGATTTCCGCTGCTTGCGAATTTTGGCTCATTCTTCTCGTTCCTGAAGATGTCAGCCAATCGTCCATGGCGCCAACCTGATTTCCATATACTGGTAATGAGGTGCGCTGCGTAGCTGCTAATATTCATCCCCATAGATATACGCACTTGGCGAGTTTATGCGTTGCTTGGCAGTTAGTTTTTTCGAGCCCCAAGTTCCTCGCATGCGGCATAACCGGTCTGGATGTCTTGAAAATTTAATTAACATTAACATGCATATTCGTGTTAAGCGTACCAGAATTTGCAAAGTACTAACTGGAATACAGTAGATGTGTGAAAACTTAGTGATACAGCTATTCATGAGCAACACGAATGTTCAAATTAATTGGGAGAACAAAACAATGGAGAAAATAGATTCGAATTAGAGGGGTGATATTTGATGCATTGTAACAGTTGGCATGTGATGGCAAAAACCGGGATTGGAGAAATGAGAGGTACGGAGAAGAGAAGGGGACTTCCAGTTAGCTGGCCTCTGATGTATTCAGTTGAAATATCCGATAAATAGTTGCTCCCTGTCTAAGTCTTAACTCCTTACACTATTATAAATGTTGGACGTAACTTGCGATGTATTCGGAGGCCTACTTGGTTATCCGACCTTGAGACTTCCAGTAGATATTTAAGCTATTTAATATTCAGAACAAGCCTCAGGGCTACCAACAATTTTCGGTTTGCGGGGCATTTACATGGTAATCCTGTTTAAAGTGTAATGGGAATGAATGAGAAAGAATATTTTAAGGTTACTAAATGGTAAAAACCTGTGACCTTTCGAATTTTTCGCGGTTTATCTTGTGCTAATGTCTCACAATGATGATTTCAAATTGGTTACCTCGATAAAAATTTATCTGATTAGCCTTCGTAGGCAGAATTATTGATGAGCAGCTAGGAGTCGTGCATATTTGCTCAAAGTTGAACTAACAGAAAAGAAGCAAATAGACAAATATGGAGCTGACCAGAGTCTCTCCTCCCTGGCTGGTACAAGAACCCAGAGGATAACTGCTGCTCCATGTTTCCGCAAAACAGCTTGTCTTTTGCAACATGAGTTCGAACTGATGAAAATATAAAAAAACATCGAAATTGTTGTAATCTGCATATGAAATGTAGTTTCGCATCCCAGAGCACATGCAAATGTGCTTCTCGTCGTGAACGCCAGTTTCTACCAAATCGGAACATTACCCGTTTTTTTACGTCCCGATGAGTTATCCAAAGCCGCATGTCAAGCTTTAATTCTGTATTCCTTGAATTGGCCGATTAGGCACAAGAAATTTGTGTCCAAGTGTAGACGCAGGGAAATCTACACCAGCGTACAGATTTGCATGCAACACACACACACAACCATGCGAGTGTGTTCCTATGCGCGTCAGAATTATTCGTCCAGAGCTATTGATCTGTTCACGCACTCACGCGCGCGAATTGCAAATGGTCCGTAGTCCCATTTTGGTCGTTGACACATAACTGAGCTCAGAAAGCCCTAGCTGCCCGGTCCGAATCGGAGCTCTTGACTAATCCGTAAACCGAAAACGGACGCGGTTCTGAATGCGTGCTTACCGGATAAACTGCGGTGCATGCGAGAATTCGGAACTTGACGAGCAACCTAAGGAACATTGTGAGTCACAGACCACCGTTTCTGGTCTACAGTCTCAATTGGGACATGAAGACAATTGAAACAATTCGCCCCAGATCCATTTCTGGACTAACTGCACGCGAAGGGGGACAAGAGGATTTCTGTCACTCATTAATGATATTTTCCCAAAGAAGCTATGAGTTTGACATTCTTTTAAAGAGGCATTCAACGACAGAGACGAAATTGGAACTTTGCGATTGTCAGTCTTGATAGGTAATGTTCACTATTTTACAGTACATGGAAGTAGTATTCGTGACCAAGAAAAACAGAACAAAAAGCTGCGCGATGAAACCGTACTAGCCAAACAGTGAATTAGAACAGATTCGATGGAACCTAACAAAAACTATATGAGAAAAAAGTGGACGTGACGGGCGCGATTGAAGCTAATTGTTCGTTACTAACCCATCTACCTAAGGGTACAGTGAATATATATCCCAATAAATATACTTATGTCTGATAAGACTTTTAGACGGTAACAGTACTAACACATAAAAGAAATATAGTGGCTGAACAAAGTCCGACTTGGTGATGACTTCACTCCGTGCAGTCTTTTAAATATACAGGATCTATACACCTTCATTAAACAATATATTTCTGGTAAATCTTAGTAAATTGGGGAAAGAAAAAACAACACGTGGAATGTCCACATTAGACAGATCGGTAAGAAAAGGATTCGAGAACAAACTGAATGAGAAAAATAGCTGTACACCGGGAAGTGAATAAAAAGGAGGATGAACTGCGGATAAGTTCAGCCGAACGGACTTCTGAATATAGCAGTGAAAACACCAGTTGCAAACGGATACATGTTCTTGACGAACTTATTCACAAAATCAGAGCAATGATATTTTTAGAGAAACAAAATAATATAATAAATGTAGTTACTAGGTAGACACGATAGTGGAGTTAAGCGGTGAAGATCACGGGTTCGAATCCGCCCATCGCTGGACACTTTGCCATTCAGTAGTCCTGTGTTTACGGCATTCTGCCAGCGATTTATCATATTTACTGCAAGGTAAACAAAAGGAGGTGAAATATTATTACTGTATGTGGTTTCACTATCGTGAACTGGTAAGAACAGAAAAGTGCAAGTGATTCATATCTCAGCAGAGAAAAGTGTATGAGACGCCAGGTGCTACATCCAGATTCAGAAATGGGTGTACAAACAAAAGAGTTGGGGTGCCTGAACTATTTTTTTGTTTTACGCAAGACTCGGGTTTCAAAAAAAGTCTAACAAAAGTATCAACGAGCTGCATGCCGAATTTTTAGCTTCCAGTGAACGACGTGTTATCTCTAGAATGAAAAAGTTCATATCAGGTCACGACCGAGCTCATTCCTTGAAGGGGCCTTCGAGGCAGATCTGAGGACGGTAAAACTAAATAAAGGAAAAAGGCGATTTGATATTGTCCAGAAAAGATAACTAGTCCTATTTCGATCAGCTAGTCATCTCAGAGAGAGAACCGTCGGGTTGGAATTCAATGCTTCACTATAAGTTTCTAATGTTTACATACCATTTCCAACTTTCTACGAGGTATTGTACAAGCTACAAAACTGCCAATCAGCAAACGCTTTCTGAGTCGACAGACGATGGTTAAAAAGTGGCGAAACTCCCGTTTTCTGATGCGCACAACTAAGGAGTCCAACTTCAATGTCAAACTCGTTAAGCAAACGACCTTAAAAGCAGAAAAATTAACTTATACAGTGGATATCAGTGTAAACGGTATTCTGTCGTCGTTGGACTCATCGTGAGAACGAATTGTTTGATTCTACTTACTAGAGGGACACGAAACTAGTAAGCCTATTTTTTCAAACGGTTGCCTTATCAAAAAGAAATTATTAAAACGGAAGATATCGTATCTCCACGAAACAGTTACCTGAAGACTATTGATAGCTGCCAACATGTACCTATTTCAGTAAGTCCCTGATCGGTAGAATTTCGCCTCCTGAAGTGTCGCAGAATACATCACTTTGTTGCTTCCGGATTTCGGAAATCAAGTAAACCCACGTGATCACCAGTCCGGGTTCCGGTCTGTATGCATATGGAACGGTAAAAATGCACGGATATTGATTTGTAATTACGTGTGTAACGCTTTCGTTCTGCTTGATCAATTATAGGATTCATTGTGTATGTTCACAGATACCTAGAACGCCTCACACTGCCTAAATAATTCAGGTTTTTGGACCATAAAGTACAAATTTTTACTACGTGAAAATAACCAAAATTGAAATGAAATCCTTAGAAAAATCGCAAAAAAATCACCAAGAAATTTCAACCTATGGTACCCACGATGTAAACTGATCAACGCAATACTTCTCTTTAGATATCTTTTTTATCTGGCTAGACAATGACGCTGTTTGGCGAACACTTAAAGGAGAGGGTGAGATTACATGTGCATATATGTTTGTGAAATGGCACCTAAACAGCCGGCACGACGGATGTGATGTGACGGTTAATCTAGAACGGTGGTCTCTAATAGGAATATTCATTACTTTGGTAAGAGATAAGCACAACCTACAAAATTTCTGCGTTTCGTACCTTCTGTGGATATTTTGGCGGTCACACCATGGGGCTAGATAAACGTGCTCCACTTCACAGGTGTTATCGTATCTCAGGTCAAGTGTATAAGTTAGACGAATCACATGCGTTGTGATTCTTTGTTATTCCAGTGGGTATTACATCGGTTCATTCTTCTTTAGATCAACTGTTAGACAAGAGAAGAAACTATGGAAAAATCGAGTGTTTTACGGTTGATAAGTTACCGAATCTTTAAAAAGTGTCACTTATTGTGTTTGGAGTCGGTAGATTCCGTGATTCGTTGGTTGTTGAATAATGTTGATTAACGGTGGGATACATTTTACTCGCAGTGGTCATAGTCAGATTCTATCCTATCATTATTTCAAGCTGGTTTCTTAGTTACGATTATTCTGGTCTTATTATTTTTTAACTTGGTGCTACCGAGCCTACACACAAATTAGTTTCGTCTCGGAACCAATTCGGAAGTACTCCGGGTAAGGCAGCAAGATCTAAGCCGTGAGACGAAACACGATTGCGTACAGTTCGTGTCTTGTTGTATCATGTATCCGATCCAATGTGATAAGTTAGTCCACTTTCCTTATGTGCGCACTTCCTTGGGGTACCTAGGTTGCGTGCAGTCCTATCTATCGATCTATCCGATCAAGTCCAATTCAATTGTCAGGCGTGAACAGTCAGCTGACCGTCGCTACGCACCATTTACCAATTTACCAGTCTTTATTTGAACCTAGGTATTTTCGAGTATGGTTCATCCAACTCGATGGACGATCAGTTTTCAGAACAGTTAGTCAATCCTGTTTAAATGTCTAGTTTTGATTATCGCACACCACTAAACCCCCGGAAGGTCATGATGTCCCGAGAGGAACCTTTATTCTAACGAACCGTCCTGCGCAACAACTCTTAAGGATCAGAAAACGAATCGGTTCTCAATCAGAGTGAAAGCCTTAGCAGTGGATCCTCGTCAAAGAACAAATCGAAGTTACAAACAATTTTGCTTGATGGATGGTAACTGGCGTCTTTACTCAAACAAACACACGGATTTAATGCGACAGCTTATCATGCAACATGAACGCCAATGTGACTGGATATCCACGATTAGTCTGACATTTTCACAAGTGAATCTGACACAACCTGCTACTAATAATGACTAAATAGACGAAACATGGAATTTTTACGGAGGAATACTGCATCATATGACCCTATCCGTGCCCAAGTTACCGACTTCCACCATGGTTCTTAAAAATCAGAGAAGAAAATATGTCTTCATGTGTGTTGATTTGCGACTATTCAGCACCAGACAGTATAGGGACTCCGGTAACCATGTTTCACTCAGAAACTACCATCGATAATTCCAGTTTGTATTGGAGCCGTACAATGGCGGAAACATGTACAGAACAACAATTCCATATATTTCAATACTGAGCAGTGAGCTCGTCCAGAAAGATGAACAAGGCCAATTCGTGAATGGATCTACTGAAGAATTCTCCCATCTTATGCTTTATTAGTAAGTTTTAAGGATGGCGTTTTTATCTCGTATATATTCCGCAATACGTCACACTATTTTCAGTGGGAGGGTTCGAACTAGCAACTTTCATTTTGACACGCTACGATATTGAGACGCTTGACCATTGCCGGAAGTCTCCATAGCTTCAGAGTCAAATGCCGCAATTTGAGAGTCATTACCGTTGCGCTAGTAGGTGGCTCTTAAAATGTGGAACAGTGCTCTTATGCTGCATGGATAAGTTGTTAAATTGCTTGCAGAACTATGGGTTGGAGAATGCTCATGAACTGTTTCTCGTTCACTTAACGGACTTCGTCATGGCGCTTTTTCGCTCAGTTTGTCGAACGTGGAAACCAACGTGATGTTATCACAGTTGTTGACTTATGATCTGGGTAGTGGATACGGTGATTCAATACCCACTAATCTTACATTAAGAGAGGCATGGTAAGGAGCAGTTTGTTTATACTGACCATCCTACGGAATATCCTATTTAAGCACGCACTTATAAAGTTCAACGTGAAGTGAGTTGTAAGTCCCTAAACTCAGTGAAAAGCAGGCTACGGAATTTAACCATCTACACCTTCAGCACAGTCAATTAGTTGATAGCTATTGCACGATGGATAGCACAGTTCATTTTACGCGAATAGAAACGGTGTTTCTCCGCAAAATTTAGGTACCCAGCCATGATTGGAAAGTATGTTCAGAACAGATAGTGATGTTAAATATCCATCATCGAATATAAGAATCCTTTTTATGTCGATTTACTACTGGTTGGTGTGTTCGTTTGACTATGTGTAAAGTCTACTAAGGAAACGACAGTTCATGTATAGCGCGTATTCACAATGGTACACAGATTGATTTATGCCAGGCAAATATGACGTCCGTGTGAAATTCACGTGCTAACAAACGAGTAAGGCATTGGGTACATCAGTGCATACGACTGAGAAATCTTAGTGACCACGAAAACAAAAGCAATACTGTGGTCTGTGGTAGTAAAATAATATCAACAATAATATCACTCATACGTGACGCCAAAAAGCCCTCTCCCACGGTCCTTGATTCTTGCGTTCATTGCGATTGCATTCACGTTAAACTTAATGAGTAGAAATAGCAAAATAATTTACTGCGTGAAAATGAAATGGCGCATAACGTAATACCATCGCCGCTGACACCATAACAACCCCGAGTAGTTGCCGCATGCGGCCCATCAGATATTTCGTCCTAAGTGTTTTCGAGATATTTTAAAATTTTAAAGAAATAGGAAGTTTTCCATCCAAATAATCTTGTTTTCATAATAGTCCCAAATACTTTTAAGCGTGCACGAACCCGAAAACCCGGATGCCCACGGGAGAAATCTTATCTCAAAAGCCCTGTACTAAAACAGGCTCTATAAGGCGTGTGTTGCCGCTATGGCTGGAATTAACGTGGTTTATAGTAAGTTTATTGTCTTTCGTCATCTATTCCCCGGATAAGATACGAATTCCTCGTTGCGCTCGTACTACTATTCCATCCCCTTAGACGTTTTCAGCCAACTCCATCATTTCTACGACAAGCCGCATGGGCATTATGGTATTCCTTTATTATGCCATATGTTTTTTCCCGGAAGTGATCATTTCCAAACGGCAATCACATTCTTGCTATCACACAACCAAACTCGTTGCGAATGGAATGTCATGGATTCCAAATGCGTAGAGCAAATTTTTTGAACACCAACACAAAGTCACGGAGGTTCCGATTTTTTCGGAAAGGGGACAGTCGATCTGTTGGGGGGAGCTAAGTCATCTAGATGTGAAAGTGAGGTTAGTTTTCCCGAACTCTTTGACGAGAAGCTTGATACTTGCTTCCAAGGGTATGAAACAACAGTGACAGCAATTGAACTTTTTAATAAGGGGATAATTGGTTATCATGTCTCCGGAGGAACGCGTTCGATCAGTGAGCGGCCATTGAACGACGGTGACTGGCACAGACAAAGGTCAAACCTAAGTTATCCACAGCCACGTTTCAAATAAATGCTTGGTCTAGCCACCACTGGGCGAATTCGCTTGAGTGAAAAAAATCGAAATGGGATATATCAGTCCATCGTCCCGAAGTGATAATGCATTCAACAGTGGAAACCTTGGAATGAGCTGTACTCTGGGTCCATTCTATGTAGATTTATAGGGGTTATCATATCAAGTGAAGTGTCCTCGAATAGACCCAAGCCCGATCGTAGTGGAGAAATTTCGGTCTAATTCTTTAGATCTCGGGGTGATATCTCAGCTGGGTGTCAACAACATACCAAAGACCATAATTAGTGCCACTGCATAATGAACGATTTCTTCACCAATCGCACAACATGTCATTAGCGTAGACTGGGCTGAGTAGCACCAAGCTCAAAGCCAGTTTCACAGTGAGTGTAATTCAAGCTTTGCATCGGACAAAAAATGAGAAAATGATTGTCCGATCGAAACAAATTGTCATAGATTGAGGAAATAATCCACTCACATTTCGTACATTGGTTTACGCCTGTTCATTCACACACCACAGCACAGGATACAATTTATTGGAACTGAAAGGAAGAGGAAATTTTTGAACTTCGAGACCAGCGAAACCTGGGTCCATTAAAAGCGTACAAATAATAAATGGGTCCAAAATCACGGTCATCAGCATTTAGTATTTTATGTAAACGGTGAGCACCACGCAAGTTGCTACTGGTATTTGGTATCAAGGAACTTCCACCTGGTTTCTAATCCCGTCGAAGTTGTTACGTTCGTATGTTCTTAAATTTCTGTTTGAGGAATATGCGTAGCAAATAAGCTGATTTGATCAAAACAACTATTTAATACAAAATCCGTCAAAATTGGGGTATGAGAATCGCTACCGCCACAGAAAGAAAAACTACAGGAAGTATCATATGCCTAGCCACTGTTCGTCATACCCACTGGCTTAGGTAATGTAAACAGATAAACAGGTTGTGTTAATGAGTAGCTCCATAATCATCATCATCGTCAACATCATCATCGTTCAGCGTTAAACAGCAGAACAAGCCTCACTGACCGCTGCCTTCTCCCCAGAATTACGTGTTTCTATAAATAAAGTGAATATTCAAGGGGAACATGGTGTAGATCTATACAGGAGGGAAAAATTAAGAATGTTCCAGTAGCCAACACATGAGACACAGTTTAATCACATAAACGTACTTTTTCAATCACTAGAACTGCCCTGAACGATGAGGATGCTTTTTTGTTAATTTCTGTGAGCATTTCACTTCCTGTTTGCGTTCGACACTATGGCGTGTCAATGTATTTGCCAAAAATATTTTCCGTGCATCTCCGCTGTTGCCTCATCTAGAACAATCATTTGGAACGCTTTTTCATAAAACAAATTTGCCTATTACGATCGCAAATGCAATCGATGTAACTTGAAAAACCCTATATCACAAATAATTTCCCAGTGCTATTTGTTACCTTAAAAACAAGACGAATTCTATAGTCCATCGATAAACACAGTTCGGCTCTTATAAAAGCTAACCTTGCATCAATGCGCTCTGGTTTTCATTTGTACCTCCCAACGAAGTCTACTCGAAACACAAAGGAGAACGAGGAATAGCGAAACATCAACTCTAAATTAATAAGTTCAGCAACTGTGCAGAAGAGGAAAATTGCGGATGCAAGAATACAACTCACCGCGGCACTGAACCACATCACCTATTGTCTTCAACAACTACCTACGGGAATCTCGTGGACCCGAACCCGGAAGTCCAGCTGGACCAGCATGAACGAGTCCGTTACCTAAGATTTCCGTACGCTTTTGCCATGTCATCGACTAGATAGCTCGACCTATTTTCCAAGGATTAGCCGTTTTGCAAAACAGCGTGCAGTGCAGCAGGCGTTCTGTGGGTATGCAAAAAATGGTCCAACCATCTTAATCTATTCACACTCAATGCCTATTCTGAACTCTAGTGCTATGCTATGAAAGTCTTCGAACATCTGCTCTCACTGACCACGTTTTGCAGCCGCATAGCAACACTAACTTCATTGCAGCTGCATATAATCGATGGAATGATTTTTCACCATTAAGATGTAAAATGCTGTTGCGGGACGGGGCTGGCTCGAAGTCAAACTTTTTTCTTGCAGGAGATAATTGAGTAAGGTGAGTAGATTTAGCTACGTGAGTAGCTATATTTCTCCAGGTGGTCTTATACCGGGTGAAATATCTTTGTAAGTGCAGAAGGGTCGATTGGCATTCGCCAATTTGAGACATCTGTGGCATCGGTGTTTCATCGGTTTTCGTCAGAGTTCGGATATACAAAATAACAATAGGGCATTACCAGCCTGCCAGGGACACCAGAATAAGAGGTATCCACGATTTCTTGGCGTGCATTGTTAGAAATCCAACATCAATAACCACTGGTAATTGATAGACCAATCAATATCCTCCACTATTCGTTTCGCACTCAGGGCAGAGGTGCGTGCTGCTGGGCGCATCCCTAGGTTGCAGATAGGGTAACGACCGCCATCCCGGCGGTTACACCCGAATAAAGTAGGCTCAGGCCCACCGAATGACCAGCGGCGGACAAACAGGAGCACTGTCGAGGGCATGGTGGGTTTTCGCCTGCCAAACGATCTCCCAAAAAACACTACAAGAAGTCGCTGGTAGCACTGTGATTGTGGACCACCAACTAAATAGAGCCACTGCCTCTTGTCGCGTTGCACTGAGCCGGCAAGGTTTTCCAAGAGAGGCTTATGAACCGATCAATTGGCCACTGGCTTGTCTGAAATGATTCTGCTACCCTGCAGAACGCGCTTGGCTGGGCAAAGGCTAGAGGTGCATCCTCGAATACGAAAAACTATTCCATACCGGCGTAATGAGTTAACGTGAGAGCCACGTGATGCACTCCCGCACAGCTTCACGCTGGTCTGCGTATTGTGTTGTGTTGTCTGGACTTTTGCGTACGTAGCTGTCCGCATTTCAATCACAAAAGATGTGTTCCGTTACTCATCAGAATGCAGAATTGGAAAACAGCGTACCGAAGAATAAACATTTGAAATTCACGAGTGATCGTGTAGAAAATCAGTTATGATCTGTTCTCGATTGGTGGAAATTCGGGTTAGGTAGGGAACAGTTGAGTTCCTATAGATATTTATCCCAGAGGGTATGAGGCGGAAGGTAGAACGTTTCCTGGTATGAGAACTGCATTTAGAAAGGTTATTGTTTAGAGGATGGAACGGATCCGAAAGAATTTCATATGCAAATTTTTCGCATGCGGATAGATACATATCGTATAGTTTGTTAGGCATTTTTCAGTGTTATGTAAGATACACCAATGATAATTGACAAATTGCGGCGAAAGGCCCAGCAAAAGTGACAGGGGGACAACAGAGGAGAGCGGGAAAAAGACTGGTCAACAAATAGAGAGAAATTGCTTTGCCTGACCTGGAAATACCGCAGTCTTCTGATGCAAAATGATAGTTTTTTAAGATTTTATCCATAAGTTCTTACCAATAGTAGTATCTAAGCACCTGACGGAATCACTCTAATGGGTGGTTCTGTGGTAATGAAAGAAATGTTAGCCGGGTAAGCAGATCGAGAAAAGTAAACATTCGACACATTTTGACAAAATTAAGATTTAGGCTAAAGTGAACAGAAGAATCATGAGAGAGGAACAAGTTGTCGGAAAAGTTCGGTAAATATTCAGTTACAGATAACGACCGACTGAGAGCAACATCATCCGCATATCTGAATAATTGACCAGGGAACTGGCATGTAGTTCGTTGACGTATGTTGAAAACAAATAAGGAGAACGGATTCCTCTTTGAAGGATTCCACCATTACTAACCAAAGGGATAGTTTCGTTTCTTCCCAGTCTTGTGCATTGCGTTCTGTTGATAAATTAATCTGATAGCCATGCCAAGAAGCTTTTGAGATAGCCGAATTGTCCTAGTTTGCGAAGAAGTGAAGACAACAGAGCAATAATAACCGTAACGAGAAACAACGACGGGAAGGAATGTATTTCACAATTCGGAATATTCCCAACCCAGCATAAAAACCAATGAGCTGCGAATGCAACTCGAAAACGTTGCCGCTATCATGCGGTCATTTTGTGGACTTCATTCACGTCGCAACGGTAGAAGATAATTCAACACTGAATGCAAACTCAAATACGCTCGTAAGAATGACTGATCGAATTCCGTTTGCTAATTACGAGTCCAAATACTATAATCGCGCAACCCAACGGCAAAATAGCCCACAACGCATTCAACCTTGATTATGACTGACCTATGCACGAACGATTCTAGCTCTCCTCTCACTTGCAAAGCCGCCTCTCCATCATGCAAAACCGTTGGTCTCTAAACACTCGTGTTACTCTACATTGCACCCGATTTCCTCACATTCTTCTGGAATTATAGTTGGTCATGCTAACGGTACAGACACTGGAATATGTCCTGTCAACGTTCTCTCGCGTCTGCCTTCAGAGATCATCAAAATACCCCGAACACACTTCCGCCGGCCAATGCACTTCTTTGTCCTCGATATCCCTTCAAACTACCCATATTCAATGTGCGAACATTGACACGTGTAGGTGAACAGGCGAAGGGGCTGTTCAATCCGTGCACTAGACATCCCAACCATCAATGTCTGTTGTATTCAAGATACTTCCATTCAAGACTCCAGCTCAGTCATCGGACTGACATCCTCACCTAGTTCCTCAGTGAAGTTTCATCTGTTCTGGCTCTGATAGATGCAACTTGTTTCTTGTCTCAACTTACGCGCCAACAGATTGCAGCCTAAATACAGTCAAGGACACTTTCTATCAAAAGCTGCACGACCTCTTTGGCACACCGAGGATAAGTCGACTGTCGTTGAATGAAGCATATCTAGGAGACCCTTTTAAGCTCGATTCCTGTCGTTCTGGAAACAAGAGACCGTTAGCTTTGTTGGCTTTGTGCTCAGATCATCAATTGTTTCCCGCCAGTATGAGCTTCAGATGTCCCAATCGTCCGTACGCCACCCACCGTTCGCCTTCTTCAAGTCATCAATAGACTTGGATCTACCACATCGCTATTAACTACAAACTGAGGCGCTGTCTACAACACTGGTTGTCATATTGGAGCATTGCCCTCGACTCCGACCATGCATTAGTTTGCAATGAACAATCCATGTGCTTTGGTGGGCGCACAAAACGATGTCGTAGCGTCGACTAGATTGGGACAAGCTATCTGATCTGATCTGCCTTTCACTCTTTCGGAGCGCGCCGGAATCATCATCGTTCAGCCTCAAAAAGCAGATAGGCCACAATGACTGCTGTCTCTTGCCCAGAGTTACGTCTCTATAAGCAGAGTGAATATGCAACGGGGGAAAGGGATAGACTTACACGAGAGGGAAAAGAATTTGACAGTAGTCAACATATGGAACATAGTATAACTCTATAAACACACTTCTCCAATAATTCTGATTCGACAGAAAATGACTGTTCACGGTTTGCTGCCATATTATTCAGTGTCTCTAGCCAGCCAGTTGGCAGGTCTGCCGGATCCTAACCACGAAGACGTGAGACGCATAATTTACCTACGTTCGATATACATTTTCTATTTCCATATCATCTGCTGATCTCCAAATGGCCTCTTCCACTCCGTGGAAGGAACGCAAACTAGGGTACGGTACGGTAGACGAGTATTCGCCATGCGCAACACGTGACCCAACCAACGTGGTCTACAAAGCTTCATACGATGAGATAGGGTTTTCTCAGGGCCGGCACCTAATAATAGATCCCTAACCTGCATTACTCATCCGGCCACTGCATCAAATCCTAATCATACTACGTAGACATCGGTGATCGAAAACCCGTCCGACACGCATACTCCATGTCTCACTATCAGAAAACAGAACTGACTGCACTGCGACATGATATCACACGACCTTTCAACCTCCGCGCACTGGATGAAAAAACTAGGATTGTATGCACTTCTAAACGTCAATGAGCACTGGTCGTTTATCAAGAATGTCTTGCATTCTGCTGGTTTAGTGAGCTGCATTCTGACCCGTTGCATTGTGACATCCTGGATTTTTGCTCAGTTCCTGTATCTTCTGGATGCAGGTCAGTGCATCCCGGGTGGTAGTGAGTATGATGAAGTACGGCTCGTAACGAGACACGAATTCATGAACACAAGCTTATGTAGGGATGGCGAGATGTGATGGTCCCAACGGACTTTGCAGATGGAACGTGCTGCGGCCATGGGGAGTTTCCACCAGTTGTTTCACCTCACGCGAGCTACCATTAAAAAAGCATTAAGCGTGGAGGGAACGACCTGTGAAGTTCAACGTTAGCCTATAATTCACCCATGATATCGTCCTGATGAGCGACAATCCACGCGCAATTCAACGCGCGTTGGACCCCTGACGATTGAAGTACCCCGATACGGTATGCACTTTACACCTTCAAAATGCAAGGAACTTCTTTGAGATCGCCAGCAGCCTGTGCTCCATTCACCGTTTGTGGCGATCGGTTAGAGGTAATCAATAGCATCAAGCATCCAAGAAGCCTGACCACACCTGGAGGAATGGTTGGTGAGGTCACCTCACAAATTTGTGACACTTGTGGTGCCACCCTGATATGAGGCCTCCCCTAAAGGAAAGGGTGCACAATGCCGCAGTTCGTGTTCTTCTTTACTGTTGCGGGACCTGATCTATTTGCGTTGACGATGCCTGGTGACTTTCTGTTTTCGAGCACCAGTAACTTCGAAGCATTGTTCGCGTCCGGTGGGAAAGTCGGGTGAGCAATGACGAGTGCTTCGTCGTGTGTTGGGTGCAGGCAGTCATCCCCTGACTGAGATAATCGCGTTGCCTCGTATTGCGCATGCTTGCTCATCGTCTACCTTTCCGTTTCCTTTTTGCACGTGTTGAGAAAGGCTGGACGAAGCAACGCGGTGGTCAGCCTATGACTTGGTGTAGAGGTACGAATAAGTTTGCTTAGGATTTGGCCTTGGCTGGTCCTTCTCCCATTCCTAATTGAGGCCCAACAGATGAGGACTGTCGTTGGTTGGAGACGCTGAGAGATATGGCTCAGAACCGAAGCCACTGGCGCAAATGGTGCATGTCCTGCCTGCAGAACTCGTACTCATTAAAAAACACCGGTAAAAACCAAAACAACCGCAAAATATTTACAGTAAAAAACAAAAATCAGCTGATTTTCCCTACTTTTATCTAATTTCTGTATAGTTCTATTTACATATTGTTTCTTTGGCATCACGCTTGTTCTCAAGCCTGGTGTATAATAGACACCAAAATGACCAGCAGACCTGGGATGCTAACCTGACACTTTTGGTGACTGACGCTTAGCCCACTTGACCGCTTGTAAGGAGCTTGAATCACCTAACGGGCGTTGATCAGATTTGCAAATACCTTGCCGCCTAACTGGGCACTGGTTAGGAAACTGTCTCATTCGGTGAATATCGATCCGCAATCATGGCACGAAGACAAAACCAGTAGCGTCATGAAGAGGAAAGTTCGATCAGTCAGGGAATGTGAGCAACAAAGCTGTTGTTTTATAAAGTGGTCAGGCAAAATGGACGGCAAATCGGTGTGCTTACCTTCATTGTGAAATTTGTGTAAGCTCCATGTTTAGACAGCGGCAGTTAAAATAATAGGTTATGAAGCTAACTGTGTCAAAGATATGAAGTGGAAATGACGCGTGCAAAATGCGTTATAATGATTTGTGCAAATTTCGTTTGCAATTCCGTGCTGACCATTTGTCCGGCCACCATTACACTAGCAAAGTTTGGTACGATTTAACTTAATCATAAAATGAATCAGCAAACCAAAGTAGGTTCAGTATTGTGTGCACCCTAGCAGGACTATGGACTGTGATGATATTTTGTTGAAGTTGTGAAATGAGAATGAGCTCTCTTTACTTATCCGATGTACAATTATTTTCCCACACTAAGACGGATGGCTAGATTTAGGTGGATATGCGTTTCCGAGCTAGCCCATCACCACGGAGTAAAATATTAATACATCCATAAAATAAACATTGAATGGAATAACGTAAAGTGCACACTGCTAGATTTTGTTGTTCGATTACTTTATTATCTGACACGACACAGAACGCGTCTGAATGGACCACAATTCACAGTGAGGAGAATCGGGTTTTCCAGTCAGTGTGTTGAGGATAAGACCAGGTGTGCTTTGTTAAAATTCCAGTATTGAATAACAAAGTTTTGCAAAGAAACTTGGTCATCGCTGAAATAGGAAATGGTACAGTGCGCAAGTGAATAATGAGAGCATACCATGTATAAACCACAGTTGCGACCACATTTACCCGTCCGGTAAACAATCGTCAGGTACTCGCCAAGCTGTATTGCTAGCGACGTAAACCATATTATTGCCGTCTTATATACATTCTGTCGGGATCATCATGTGTGACTGATGGCTTGAATTAAGCCACCTTTTAGTATCCATGGTGCAAGCTTTTTCACAAGAACAAGTAAATGGATAGGAAAAATGCATCAGGAGCCTGTCCGAGCGTATCCGTGACCACCCTACATCGGGGTTAGAGACAAGGGAAATCAAGACGATAACCATGGCAGTCGGCTACCACATACCGAGGAGTAGAAATGTTCAACTCTTGTATGCTATCCTGGGTGGACTGGTCTCCATCCGTCAGGTGCCAGCTCTTGAGCCTCAAAAGAGCAGCGCCAATTTATTTCCAAAACATCATCTTGTATGTTAAAAATATGTATGATTACCAACCTCCAAACGACTGCCTAATATCCCCACTACATCGAAATTTCAGATGGATCGGTATCCCGATATCGGAGAGTGTTACGATCTGCAACATTACTACCTATTGTTATCTCCTTCAAAAACGGTAGATTTTGACCGATAACATAGCACTGAAACAGCACAGTGCCAAGAAAATCAGCGAATTTCCAAAGACCTGGTTGGCATGACTGAACAAGTTGTCGTGAACAAGCTAGTCGATTTTCAGTGCTGTTTTAGTTTCCCACTGGTATGGTGGATTACCCTGATGTTCTTGTGTCAACGTGAGATTGGCTGTTGTCACGATTATTTCGCGCATCCGCACAATCACGCATCAATGTGTGCTTTCATTCTTGTGCTCTAAATGCCCAAATAGACATCTGAAGAATGACACATCATCAGAGCGCTGCAAACGAAATTGACTGGCCTATCCACAAAGAGCGAAGCTGATAGGTGGTTAAAATGCCAGGATTGAATGACACCAACGGGACCAATCCCGGTAAAACAGTATGCCCACATCCGTAGGTTCTGAACCCAAACGGCTAAGACGATTTCAACTGCCGAAAAGCCTGATACAATGCATGCTGAGTGAGTCGAAGTATGTAACTGCCATTTGGTTGCTATTTTCGAAAATCAGGGGTCTAATTGAGGAACCAAGAGAAAATGGTTATTATTACGTCAAGTATAACTGCAAACTTCGAAGGTGGTTCTAAATGAACCATTGATACAAGTCCTATTAGTTTAAATAAAATGTCCCAATAAACGAGCAAATGGACGCGTCAAGTGAGACTGCTCAGTACTAGCTCAATGCGGCTGCACATAGGGTCCTTTTTACTTGAAAATTTTGTCACGACTGGACCAGCGTACAATTAAATGCATTGTGGTTTTAAATGCGTCATATTAAGTATGTCGTAATAAAATGTATGACATATCATCTTCGATAGAGAAACATCTTTAATCTAGGTGCCTACGTCCGAAACCAAAAAGTGCAAATACATAAGCATTATAGCATATGGTGCACCTCAGTTCTCATCTTATGGATCCAGTTACCTTGATGGACATATCACATTCCATACCGGAAATACGATCACAACGCTAGTCTTCATTGTCTGACGCCTTGAGGATATTTTTGGTCAGGCCAGTGTAGCGTGCTAGCCGAACTACCGTCCAGTTTTGTATTGTTGATAAGTGCAGTTCGTTTGGAGAGGCCACTAAAATTCAAACTAACAGGCATCCTGGAAAAGACTTGATCCTTAAAGGCCGTAAAATCTAGTGACTAGATATTACGGTTGAATCTGTCTTCGTTAAAAATGCAGGAGATAGTACCATAATAAATGATACTAATTTAACAATAAAAATGCACGAATATTCACTTTTGGCAGGATCTAGTTGCACATCTGAAGGCGAAAAAATATTCACACTTCAGACGACCTGGGATAGGGCATTCCAAAATGGACAGCTCGACTTGGTTCGTTCTTCTGGCCATTTTTGGTAATGGATCGCATTTGATTTATTCTTACTGAAACTACTGACAACCACCGATTCTCTCCGTTCTACCAACATCCGTAGTCGGCCACCACATGCCGGTAGGTCTGTAGGATTATACCCTCTCAATCGCACGTACAGGCAGTGAGTTGCAATAAATTGTCAAGCTTCCTAGTGAGGAATTCTTGCTCCGTGACTGTCCGGCATCAACCCACCTGAGTCGAACATGCATGCGTATATGATCTGTTTCAAACAACTGCCCCGGAAGCAATGGAATTTCATTTGAGAGCCTTGAATGATTTTCGGCGTTCATTATCACACGTTTTCAGAGTAGGTGCAGCGACCATGGGATTGTCCGGGCTTTATAAAGTACTACTGGATGACGAGAAATTCATTTGGACATGAGCAGGCAGACTGATGATTTTCCGTAACGTTGGCGATAACCACCTGTTGATAAGCACGAAAATGGCACATTTCGAAATGCAAACATGCCGTCCTTGCTGTGCTGGCCTCATTTATACTCATGACTAGGATTTCTTAATGAGCCCTTTGCGAGCCTTCCTGGGGTGATGTACTAACGACGTTTTCTTTTGGATCTCGAGTTACGTTAGAAAAAGTAATCAGTTCTTGTATGATTCTTGATTCGAAGTGTAGTGGAGCGAATGGCTTTGAGACCAACTTTCTCTTGTCATATCAGTTTTGTTTGGCAACCGTGAACCTGGATTTTTCGGTGATAGATAATGCTTGTTTGAGATATTGCAGGTTGCTTCTGCATGAAGCTGAACTTGATCCTCTTAATCGATGATAATAATAACACTCCCGTGCTTAAAAACCAGTTACTTTTCGAACAACCGCTATTCAGACAACTTTTTTGTAAGTTGCTACTCGACATCACCTCAAGCGGAACAGATGATGAACTTGAAATATGCCTGAGAAGCAATGGTTTGCTAGTCAGTCATGAGAACACTCCTAACAGGAGCTCCGTTGCACTTCGGAATACCCTCCGGTCAATGGTGAAGGAAACGGGCAAAAAACAGATGTCAGCCTTTTGTTACCGACAATGCTGACAATGGGATTCGCTAGGTTACTAGCAAAATGGCCTGCGCTGAATTCAACTCTGTCAAATCGAAACACAAGCACGGTCACCGGTGCTATATTCCAGAACAAGTAATCCACACGGTCGGCAAGACACAAAGGGAACTGGACTAACCCAGACACACACAAAATCCCGACTTTGGTGGAGGTAGCATACGATGGCTAGAATGCAGTTCCGATGCGGTCAATTAGGAACAAACTTACGCGGTGACTCACCCGGTGTACAGCGGCATATTTATGTGCTCTGATAAGAATCCAGACGGAGGGTAGTGGGCTGAGATCGACGCTTCAGTCACACACAACGCGCAATATTGCTCGTCCATCTACCTCGAAGACGAACTTTACCAACCAATGTTCTTTCGACGTAACGGGAATGCAAAATAACAGGGTCGATGATAATTCGTCGCGTCTGCAGCCCCGCTGAGGTTACAGGCAAATTCCACCATAATTTGCCCCTATTACTTTGGTACGTGCCTTCAAAGGACGTGGCTGTCATTCGTGGTGAATTCAACACTCAGGACGGCTGTGTCAAGAAGACAGAACGCCACACCTGAGGTCCATTCTATCTCAGCATGTCGAAGTGACAACGGCGGTCGCCTCATTTAGGTTTGTTCCGACTACATACTGTTTCGGCGAGCACAAGCTTTCCAACCAAAGTGGAATTTGCTCACTTGACGCACTCAGATTTGTCACGTTGCCACTGGTCACCGGGGCTGTGGGTCGGTCGAAGGTTGTCGACCATTCCATTCCAAATCTGTGGACTTAGGTCACACGTTAGTCCGTGTTCGCTTATATTTTGGTCTGTTGTCGCACCAATACGAAAACCACCCGCCGTACACAGCTGATAAACGATAATTGTGCACTTGGGTTCCATTTAGAACATGCAATATAGTAATCGATAAAAACAAATCCCCGGGATCTGAGCGACCATGGGGAAAAATTGAAGATGCTTTGGAACAGACGTCACTTGAGACTAGGTCATGTGAACCTACCCCATATGCCACTTATGATGAAACGCATAAATCCCTGAAACTTCACCTGAGGAGAATCTCGTGAAATGACGGCGAGAGTTTCAGAGAAATGGAGAGGACTGCGATTATCGCTGACCGGACGAACCGAACAATGAAAACAAGCGCTAGTGAGGCAATCGTGGAATCCAACGGCTCATTGATTCGTGTTCAGGAGCGTCGGCTGAAGCACTGGACAGAACATTTCAAAGAGCGATTTAGCTGACTAAATTCAACAACAGAACTGCCCGCAAACAAAACAATGCAGATAGATACTATTTATCCACCCGAGAGGGAAGTCCCCAGAAGTATAGGCTTTCGGAAAAATCAAAAGATCAGTGGACCAGAAGGGTTGTTACCATCCTTTCACAAGAATGACGGTGAAGTTCTAGCACTGGGTTAAGTAAAACTAGTGAGATCGATATGAAGAAGACGAACAAACAAGTAAGAGCTGTTGTTTATCTGTTATTGTTCCGATTCACGAAAAAAGTGACAAGTTCTCGAGTGGAAACCAGAGGAAATAATTTGGTAGGTTTTGCACCCACACTGCGTGCGGGCATTATCCTCCATCGATTATCTAGCAATCGCAAAAAATACACATGCAGGAGTCACCCCGGTTTCCGACCAGGTCGGGGTTGTGTCGACCATATCTTCTCCAAAGGACAGGTGCCAGAACACGGACACACCCACCGTAGGCTCGCGATCTATGTTTCTTTTGACCTGACACCGGCATTGTACACAATCGGGTGGGTCATTATGTGGCACTGCTTCTCACTGAAGTATGTGCCAGAAGAACCCAATTCCCTTCTCATAAGTTGAATGCGAACAGCAGAATCCGGGTCCACGTACGTGGCAATGATGCACTACGAAAAATGGTGTTCATTAAAGCTGCTCTATATCTTTCTGGTATCAAAAATGAATACGAAGATCGCCCTATCCTCACTTCTGAATAGGATCAATGATATCTACTCAATTGGAAATTTTGGAAATTACTGATGACATGCTTTTGCATAAAAATCCTAGTAAGTTGGAAATATTTCGTCTGAATGAATGTTTGGGAAGGATTTTGCATTTATTGAGTGCAAAAAGAGTTTCCATGGCTAAAAGTTCTCAAAGCCGAACTTTGTTCTTGGGGAGAAGTTGGACTAGGTAAAAAAAAGTTCTGTTATCTTCACTGGTATATTTCACCAACTGGATGGATGAAGTGCTTTCGCGTACACAAAAAGCTGGATTGGGGCTTATCAATATGAGAATTTTGTGATATTAATACGAAATCCGCTTATCGACTAAAAGCACAGTTTGTACTCAAACAATAAGATTGGTGCTGCTACCATTTGAATAATGATTGCACAATAATTGAAGTTCACTGATGTAAGTAGTATTCGAGGGTCGTGTGTGCGGCAATTCAACGGTGGGTGCTTCTACTCCAAAAACTGAAGCTTGCCGGTTTGATTGCGGCCCGCGACATAGAAAATGGGATGAGGTATACGTAACTGGATTTCCCGTTTTGTATAACAACTAGACCATTTTCTCCTTCAAATTATTAGTTTTGGTCGACCATTGTAATATTCATAAATAAAAAACTGGATGTTTCAACAGGGCATGACTCGCGTAGTCCCAAAACCGATTTAAGCGAGTAACCGTAGTCTGACCTTTTTCAACCAAAGTTATATGCCTAACGAGTGATCTCTCTTATTGAGAAGACACGCCAAAAAATATTTCGTTGCAGCGAAAATGAACATAATAGCAAGCAGGCTATAATGCCATGGGTTCATTCAGTGAAATATTTTGTTCTTTTCTCTTTTTAAATTAGTCCTTCATCCATTAATTACCGGATCATGGAAGTCCGGCTCTAATGACACGGGCAAATTACTTATTTGTTTCCTTATTTGGAAGTTCCGTATCACTAAGATTGAAATCTTTTTTCAAGTGAAATAAAACAGGGCTCAGGATGTGATTCTTCATCATGTTATGTGCTGAAATCAAGTCGACGTGGTAGTAGATTACAATTATCAGCACGTTAATTACCTACAACTTAAGTGTATTTGAAAGCGGCAAGCAAAGGGCTCAACCGTTTCCAACGTTCATATTGAACGTACCCATTACGACTTAAATCTAACCAATTTATTTACATTCTTCTTTGTTGTTGCAGTCTTCAGCCTGTTCTTTATAGACCGGGGATGCATACCCTACGGTTTCACTAAATTTTCAAAAGAATGTTACCTCAACCAAAGGTTCATTTACCAACTGGGCTAGCTTACCTTTTACAGCAATAGGTAAACAGTGAGGCAGACAATCCCGGTGAACTAGTCATGTGACAATTCTGACTTAACGGTGTTGTGACCTCTAATTGAGCGTTTTATCTTGTGAGAATGGACTGATCTTGTGCGTGTTTCGGTCTTGTAGATCCGACGACTATCTGCGGTAAACATGCAAATAAATTGACGCAGATGACTTTTTCTCATAAAGCTCCTCCTATCGCGTACACTGCACCCTAAGAAACAGACTCGTACTTTATCATTTTATGATCTGAAGTTTCGCCAGTTACTGTTTGCCTTTGGATGACTATTTCATAAAAATTGTCCGTATTGTGCACTAAGAACTAACCAGTTTGATGGCATTTCTCCGTCTGATCGCGCTTTCTGACGTCTTGACTACGCTAAATCCATTAGATTGCGTATATAATAAAATGGTTTAAAAATAGCTTCGACGATTCACGGTCATAGGCAGTACCGTGACCAAATCCAGATGGTGCTCCACTGATATTTCGCTATCATCTGAACTCTTCAATGGCGGCGAAGCGCTCTGCTCCAAACTTCGGATCACACATCTAGAGAGGACCCGATTGAAGGAACCAGTGTGAAATATAATTATCGGTCCGGCTGGAAGGCTCAGAGAATCGGCTGCTGCAATCTCACTGTATGCGGAAACTGTTGGTACCCGAGCGCCGACGTCTTATTGGTAAAACTGAATTTGGTGGGAAAATCGCACTATCCAAAGTGAATTTAGATGTGGAGTGCTCGGCTGTTAATCCCGTTCTTTAAGGAAGGAAGGAAATTCAAATAGGTTATGGTGGCTGAGTAATGTTGTGTGCGCATCCGAGGACGTACTCCCTCTGCGCAAACTGCCGTTTGAAGTAAATAGTATTTCAAGAAATAACTCACCATTTGATATGATCGCTCAACTGACCATTACTAAACCATGGAAGCACTGTACAGCTGTTTCATCCTTGTTAGGATTCATTAGCAGTGCATCTCCACCGCGCCCGAACTGGGAAGTGAACCCAGGACGAACGATTCTGAGTCGAACGACTTATCCATTACGCAACCGGGCAAGCTCTCAACGGTTTACTGAACTTCACCAAACGATGCCGCACCTATCCGTCACTGATTTGCACGGCCACGGGCCGCTACTACTACTAACACACAGCAAGCAGCCACACTCTATACGTTACGTCCAAAGCCTTTGTCGCACTTGGGTTACCTGCAGAGAAGTCATCTATCGGCAGAAGTGGGTTGCTGAGCTCTAGCGGCCCATGGCCGTGCAAATCACTGACGAACAGATGCAACATCCTGTGGTGAAGTTCAACAAACCGTTCAGGGTCGGCCTGGTAACATAATGGGTAAGGTGTTTGGCTCCGAATCGTTCGTTGTGGGTTCGCTTCCCAGTTAGGGCGCGGTGGAGAAGCACTGCTGATGACTCCTAACAAGGATGAAACAGCTGTACAGTTTAGTCAGTCAGTTGAGCGATGATATCAAGTGGTGAATTATTTCATGAAAACATTCAATCTCCTACTACTAACACATACTAAATGGTATTTTGAAGATCGGTAAAAATAACCAATACAGACCACATCAAAAGGTGCAGAAACCTCAACCAGCGTACTGCTCCGGGTGGGTTTAACTAGCCTCTTCGGTTGTTACCCTGACATCTCCTATGACCGCCACTGACAACAAGTGACAAGGTTTTTTTGGTTACATGCTTATACAGTGGGTGCATTGGAAATGCATACCACATATGCATGCCCGATGTTAAATAGCACTGGTTTTTTGGTTGTATTGCTCAGGGGTTTATGCGGCGAATAAGATTGCAGCCCATTATTACGATCTGGTGAACGAATGTCACCATTGCCCACAGACGACACTCATGGACTCCTACTCGAAATGGAGCCAAGTGGTACAATTAATCATGTCTCCTGGATTGCGTATTTTCTTTTGCTATTTTGGTTTGCGTGAGTGTGCAGTTGCCTGTTGTATCCGGTTCCGAATGTGATTTGCGTCAATCTCCAGCAGCAAACTAATAAGCGAATTTGTTTAGGAAGTACGTGAGATGAACTATACCATGCATTTTACGACTAATTTTCGCATGCTGATAAACCACAAATTGCAAATGTCACAGGTTGTGATTAATCCCGTCGGCAAATGCGAAGAAAAGACTCAAACGGTCAACCTTATTTCGTAACATGGTTAGCCCATTTGTGATACAGACAGTGATTGATGCAGTGCCTAATTCTCACAAAAACGAAGCAGGTCTCGTACATGTTTCATTCACAGCAAGAATAACCATTGTTGAAGAGAAGCCTGCCACTAGGCGTGCTCCTGGGTTGCGGAATTAGTAACGGCCACCATCCATGTGGTTAAACACCAATAAAGAAGACTCAGACCCAACGAATGAGCGGCAGCGGAAAAAAGGGAAGCTGTCGAGGGCGTGATGGGTTTTCACCTGCAAACGGAACTCTCGAGAATACACCACAAGAACCCGCTGGTAGCTCTGTGACGTGGCGAGTGTGGCCCGCCAAATAAATAAGGCCACTGCTTCTAATTGCGTTGCACTGAACCGCCAAATTCATCCAGCAGGCGCATAAACCGATCAACTGCACTATACTGGATGGCACGAAGCCCATGGCAGCCCAAACGCTAGGGCTACTTACTGAAATTAAAAAGGTATAACCTACGTGTGACCATGACTGATCGACTTTCGTTTGCTAATTACGCGTCCAAATACTATAATCGCGCAACCCAGCGGCAAAATAGCCCACAACGCATTCAACCTTGATTATGACTGACCTATGCACGAACGATTCTAGCTCTCCTCTCAATTGCAAAGCCGGCTCTCAATCATGCAAAACCGTTGGTCTCTAAATACTCGTGTTACTCTACATTGCACCCGATTTCCTCACATTCTTCTGGAATTATAGTTGGTCATGCTAATGGTACAGACACTGGAATATGTCCTGTCAACGTTCTCTCGCGTCTGCCTTCAGAGATCATCAAAATATCCCGAACACACTTCCGCCGGCCAATGCACTTCTTTGTCCTCGATATCCCTTCAAACTACCCATATTCAATGTGCGAACATTGACACGTGTAGGTGAACAGGCGAAGGGGCTGTTTAATCCGTGCACTGGACATCCCAACCATCAATGTCTGTTGTATTCAAGATACTTCCATTCAAGACTCCAGCTCAGTCATCGGACTGACATCCCCACCTAGTTCCTCAGTGAAGTTTCATCTGTGCCCCTCTGGCCATTCTGAGGTTGCGGCTTCCGATGTTGCTGTCGTTGGTGTGGTTCTCAATGAAAGAGGATTGAGGCCGCTCTAGTTGAATTATTCCTAGTCGACAGCCCGATGTATGCAGTGACACTCAGAGGTTCATGCAAGGCAAACAGTTCTGGCTCTGATAGATGCAACTTGTTTCTTGTCTCAACTTACGCGCCAACAGATTGCAGCCTAAATACAGTCAAGGACACTTTCTATCAAAAGCTGCACGACCTCTTTGGCACACCGAGGATAAGTCGACTGTCGTTGAATGAAGCATATCTAGGAGACCCTTTTAAGCTCGATTCCTGTCGTTCTGAAAACAAGAGACCGTTAGCTTTGTTGGCTTTGTGCTCAGATCATCAATTGTTTCCCGCCAGTATGAGCTTCAGATGTCCCAATCGTCCGTACGCCACCCGCCGTTCGCCTTCTTCAAGTCATCAATAGACTTGGATCTACCACATCGCTATTAACTACAAACTGAGGCGCTGTCTACAACACTGGTTGTCATATTGGAGCATTGCCCTCGACTCCGACCATGCATTAGTTTGCAATGAACAATCCATGTGCTTTGGTGGGCGCACAAAACGATATCGTAGCGTCGACTAGATTGGGACAAGCTATCTGATCTGATCTGCCTTTCACTCTTTCGGAACGCGCCGGAATCATCATCGTTCAGCCTCAAAAAGCAGATAGGCCACAATGACTGCTGTCTCTTGCCCAGAGTTACGTCTCTATAAGCAGAGTGAATATGCAACGGGGGAAAGGGATAGACTTACACGAGAGGGAAAAGAATTTGACAGTAGTCAACATATGGAACATAGTATAACTCTATAAACACACTTCTCCAACAATTCTGATTCGACAGAAAATGACTGTTCACGGTTTGCTGCCATATTATTCAGTGTCTCTAGCCAGCCAGTTGACAGGTCTGCCGGATCCTAACCACGAAGACGTGAGACGCATAATTTACCTACGTTCGATATACATTTTCTATTTCCATATCATCTGCTGATCTCCAAATGGCCTCTTCTACTCCGTGGAAGGAACGCAAACTAGGGTACGGTACGGTAGACGAGTATTCGCCATGCGCAACACGTGACCCAACCAACGTGGTCTACAAAGCTTCATACGATGAGATAGGGTTTTCTCAGGGCCGGCACCTAATAATAGATCCCTAACCTGCATTACTCATCCGGCCACTGCATCAAATCCTAATCATACTACGTAGACATCGGTGATCGAAAACCCGTCCGACACGCATACTCCATGTCTCACTATCAGACAACAGAACTGACTGCACTGCGACATGATACCACACGACCTTTCAACTTCCGCGCACTGGATGAAAAAACTAGGATTGTATGCACTTCTAAACGTCAATGAGCACTGGTCGTTTATCAAGAATGTCTTGCATTCTGCTGGTTTAGTGAGTTGCATTCTGACCCATTGCATTGTGACATCCTGGATTTCTGCTGAGCTCATTGGGTCCTGGTGAGCTGCAGTTCAAAACGTTATTACTTGTATCCGAAAATGTGTGCATTCGTCTAAAGCCAATAACTACGGATTGACGGAAAATCCCCACTTGTTTTTAGTTGCATCAGGCAACATATGTAATCAACGACATACGTACTGGCAAGGACAACAGTCCCAGATAATTAAAACGTTAGATTGGTGTGGATTTTTCTGCATATATTTGGAGGCAGTGGTCTTGTCACGGCGTTCGGAAAAGCTGCTGTCATCATCACCTGCAGATGCCTCAGGTTGCCGAAATGAATTCCATCTCCGGAAAATTGCAACCTGTGTGATTTGGCGCCTATGCTGTATAAGTGGAATCACTGGGATTCGATTTACCACAGATTCGTCTATGTACTTTAAGTTGGAGGACTACGTGAAGCCGTAATAATGAAAACACTGTTGTCGCTTTGAAATGAGCAATATAGGAGTAAACACCTGGGCTTCTAGTGGAATGTGAAAACTAGGAATAACCAGGTTCTCCACTGCCAAAATATCGCAAATCGACAGAAGAAGTTTGGGAAGGTAGAAATGTAGTACGAACACAGCGGAGTGTTTGCATTTGTCAGGAAATAGATGACAAAGGAAAACTCCCAGGAGAGAAGTTCGGTTAATTTAAGGATTGCTAGATCAAATCATCACAATATCACAAGCTGCGTTGAACAAGTCATAGGGGGAATCTGGTTGAGATAAGCTCCTCTTCCACGGCCACCTGGATTTCCGAATTTCAATCTACTCTAAAACCCGTGGGGTTGATTCGAGACAAAGATTATGCTGACGGGAAATGTTCCAAATTTTCGGATTTCTTAAAGTGTCTTGAAAATTCTGAGACTGTATTGCCTGACTGTTGGGCAGCATGTTAAAAATGGTCTCTACATTATTACCACAGTTGTTTTTCTCTCCGACATGGGTTCTTTCGAAGTTGGTAAGAATTGGACATTTTATAGGAAAGAGGCATTTATTGGCACAATGCGTGATTTAAAATTAGAATACTAATGCTGCCCAACATCGCCCGTACCAAGCAGGATACCTTCGGTTTCACCAACGAATTCGCTGTTATAATAATAACAATTAACAATAATGATAATAATAATAATAATGCACGGTTCTTTCATTAGTGGTTTCATGCGTTCTTGTACAGGAAATCTTTCCTATTTTGTGTAGATGTTCAACGTTTTATTTCGCAGTCAATCTTTCATTTTTCTTTCGTTTGAGTAGTAAGTCAGGTAGCAACCAAAGTCAGAGCTCATTGGTGCAGCGTGGATGGTTGTATAGACCGAAAAATACTGAACTGACACAGGTGCCAATGAACAGACGAAAACGGTTAGCGCCATTAGAATGTCCCTCGCCCCCTTGATTTTCTATTAGCATCTCATTTTAAGCATGAGGGATATTAAAACCAAATAAGAACTATTTAAGTATTGGAATGACTGGGAAAGAGAGTCCCTGGTACTGATAGCTGTACAGCGATAATAGCCAATAAATTAACAATGGGATTCCGAGGGAATTCGACCCTATTATCAGTTTACATATTGCTCCTTCGCTTCTTGTTCGAAAAGAAACAAAGTATGGAATCCGCTCGTTCACCATTTTCGGTATCAGGAATTCTAAAGAAAAAGTGAATTTAAACTTGATTGTAAGCCCAGGTTTTTCGTCAATGAAATAGACCGGCAATACACTGTTATTTTCGGAAAGATGCAAAGTCGCTGGAGAATTTCCACGACGTAGAAATTCCACTGTTTGGGGGATATCATTATGCTAGCAATAGACCTACTCTTGGCATATATAACTTGCCTTAAAATGCATAAGGCAAAGTGAGTGACAAATTTGCCGGACCTAGTGCGACAGGCTAAGCACAGTCTTAGGAATGGATTTGACCTTACCAACTGTGTGTGAAAAACTTGGATATGATAGGAGGAAAGATGTTACCGTTAGACTTCAATTCATTCTTCATTAATGGTCCAATCAGTGAGACTACCGAATATCGTTGTGATTATGTCATTAGTAATGCGATCTGGGTAGGTCTACTTCTAGAAAATCTGAAATAACCGTTGTTCTCCTGTACATAATTTGTAAAATTCAAGGTCAATTGTCAAGCATACCATCAAAAGGATGAATTAACCAAGAGATCTCTATTAGCCCATGTATTCATAACAATGTTGAGACGTCAATCCAAATTTTACGTTAACTAATGTGCCATGTAAGTGATGCCTTGGGTGCAACTAGTTTCTCTGTTGAACATGTTTAACTCGGCTCATGCAGCTATCAAATACAAAGGGAGAAAAATCGAACAATAAGATACCATTCCTGGTCGTTCTACTAACCGATCCAGAAGATAGCTCAATCCGAAGAGGTTAACACGGGGAAATCATGTGAAATTAAAAAATTTGTCCATTTTCACAGCTTCTTACACCTTGTTGTGGAATAGGACTTGACTAATAGCCTCAAACATACACTGTCACAACGAGACTACACCTTGACGTGGTGACGGCTTGCGTGCCTCCATGATCCAACGAGCTATACAGGATGGCTTATCTCAAGCCGAAGATCCAATCATGTTTGGAAGGCCAATGGGTAGAGAGGCCTGAAGAAGTAGTCTCCTGGTCCTCCAAGTTGGGGTTTGATCCGAGTTAGCAGCTCGGTCAGAAAAACGAGTGGAAGAATAATTGCTCCAAGTAGACAGGCTTCCACTCAGCTACACC
>LUCM01003692.1:188875-209153 GCA_008360955.1 Fasciolopsis buskii | reverse complement strand
CACGCTTGGCGGAACAGTTGCGGGAGGCACTGACGCTGTGGCCGAGCTAAACTGTGCCTGAAAGTGCTTCGGTCAGCATACAAAACGTCACTGCTGATTGTGGATAGGCGAGCCCTCAGTTTCACTGATCGTTTCGGTCACACCTGCTTTCTTACCGGCAGTTCGGATGAAGTGAAACAGCCTGCGGGAATTTCCCGTAACGGCAGCACGTTTCATCTCCAAAGCTCGTTGAGAGCACCATCACTCGCGATTCGTGGACAAATTTGCATGGAGTTCACGTTTCGTTACCATCCGTGCTTCATTATGCTCGCCAACAGCCAGGATCGACTGGCGCGAGTGAAGAGGGCGCTACGACACCGATAATCCAAAGTGTTATAACGCGTTGTGTCAGGCCACAACTCAATAAGCCAGCAGAATGCAAAGCATTCTTGATAAATAACCTGTGCTCATTGATGTTTTGAGGTGAGGGCAATACTCGCTTTTCAGCCTATGCGCTGTGAAAGACAGGCTAATTGTTGCACTCTAACCGATTCCGCAACATGCGTTTTAAACGCCCACCAGAGCACATAGACAACTTGGTGCATACTAACGCGTGATCCGAGTCCACGGATGTACTCTGGTACGACCGGTAGAAAGCCCCGCCATCCGTAGCTAGTGACGATATGATCGATTTGGGTCCACCGCTGACTCTAATAGGGCAGACGCCAGGTAACGTACCGGCGATTGCAGTGTCTGAAGCTTGTAGTACCAGGAATAGTTGATTATCTGAGTACAAAATGAACAACCGTCCACCATTTTCAAGACGACAGGAATCGAGACCAAAGAAGCCTTCTTAGACGCGCTTCATTCGAGGACAGCCGATTTACTCTAGCATCCATGTCCCCCGCCAAAATCACGATGTCATTCCACCTTGCTGTGGTTGTGTAGCTTTTGAAAGAAAATATCGTTGACTGCATCTGGGCTGCAATCTGTTTGTGTGTAAGCCGAGACCACAAGCAAGTTGCGTTTACCAACGCGAAGGCTGTTTATTTTTCATCAACCTCTAAGTCTCACTGCGCATAGTCGGCTGTTAACTGGGATCCATTCAAGTAGTACAGCCTCAGCACCCTCATGGAGAGCCTGACCAATGCCAACAGAATCAGAAGCCGCAGTCCCAGGTTCCCCAGACAGATGCAGATGAAACTTCACTGAAGGACAGAACTGAGGTCTTGAATGCGAGTATCTTGGATACAGCAAACATCGGTGGCTACTATACCCAGTGCACAGGCTAAACGCCCCTGTTGATCTATGTGTACCAATGTTTGCACATTGAATGTCGCTAGTTTGAAGGGGCACCGAAGACGAAGAAGTATATCAGCCGGCGGAAGCAGGTTCGGTGAGAATTGAATGCTATCTGAGGGAGGCTGCGAGAGAACAGCCGCAGCGCTTAATACAGTGACACTTCCACAAGCATGACCAACTGCACTTCCCGAAAAATGTAAAGAAATGCGGTGGGAATAGGGGAAACAACACGAGTTAGTAGCGAAACAAGCAGTTGCCTAAGGTGGAAGGTCGCGATTGCAAGTGCGAGAACAGCCAGAAACGTCCGTTCATAAAGCAGCTGGTTTCCATCTTTATAGTTTGTCTTACATCAGAATCAACCCAAACTTTCCTCATTAGTTCACTTTCCACTACAGTCGTAATACTCTTGGATATGAGGTAGTTTTGTTGTGCTCAGGATGTATGACTGAGCCACCTTTGAACGATCTGAAACCATTCACTTATCGATTTATGGTCCCTACTAACGGTTTGATGGTAGCTTGTGGGATTTAGTTTCATTCTTGAGTCAAGACAATCTTGTAATCCTGTAGAGAGTGGTGGTGTTGCTACCTCCAATCCATTTCCTTGCTTGAAGAACAAAAAAGGAATTCGTTGGCCCTAACGATAGATCTCATTTATTCGTTCCTTCAAACATATCGAAACTCGCTCCAAACGCAAGTTTCCATGATGACCAGGTGATCATAACCCCCATGAATGTACCTTCTTAATCGAAATCTACATTCATTCACTCGGTAAAACGCCACCGATGAAGATTGGATGGCGTGGTAAGGTACTAATCCCAGCTTTTGAAAAAAAGGTCGACGGAAGTCAACAGCACTAAATCCTAGTGCGGTCTTCTGCTCCTTTGATATTCTTGATGGTAGCGCAAGCCTAGGTTTTGTGTAATCAGAAGTCCAAAACGACTGTAGGCTCGGGGACAAAGTTGAAATTAGTTCTTTGCTTTAGCGTGAGAATGAGTTCAGAAATAGTTTGATTTTCGTGAGTGAGAGCCTCGCTCGAAATGAAGACCCGCGAAGAGACAAAAACCGGATTCTCTGAATAACTAGTCGGTGAGATTTGACCTGAAAGAACATGTATATCGCTTGATTACGCCTAATATACGAGATTCGTATTTCCCGGTCAGACGTGAAAAAAGAAGTGGTATACACCGTGAACTGGAAGATACCACCTCACATATATGGGTGCAGCCAGAGACGGGTAGCGGTTTGTTTTCTCGCCGCAAAAGAAAATAACAACTCAACTTTATGAAGCTTCTGATGGAATTCGTGAAAAATCTTTATCACGCTAATGGAATTGTTTTTGGCCAACACATTCAAGAATCTTTTCATCTGGATTCCATCTGTTTGTTTTGACATAGCAATACTGAACGAGTATTTCTGCTACCGTCGGCTCACCTTGTCTTATTTGAGTTGGAAACGTTATCGATCAACGGGTTTTGTTGGTCCTGTGCCGGTCAAAAGGGTCTATATTCCGGAGGAATTCACGCTGAAATTGTCCATACTACAATTCTTTTTGTTGTTTATTAACCGATGGTCATAGTTTATTTGTTCCAATGTTTTTAGCCGTCACGGCCTGTAGGGGCATTAATACATTCTCGGGCGGCACATACATCAAGCGGGTGAGTTGTTTCATCCAGTACTGTTATTCGGTAACCTAGTGTGGATTTCGTCAGCATTCATTTCACTGAAGCACTATGCTTATTCCGACTTAGGGTGAGGCTATCAAAATAGGTCCCAGCTACTAAACGGCGACTAGCTGCTGCTGTGCGACGGAAACCCTGTGAAGTGGAAACGAAACAGATTTGTAAAATCGGGACACCACAATGATGTTGTCATGTGCTGTTCTTGGTGACTTTTGTCGGACGCACTATGCAGCCCTATGAAATCTAGCATCCAATCCCCTGTAAACGCTGCTTTAAAACTGCGCGAAGTTTATCATTCAGAAATACATAGAATGTTATGTATCTCCCAACTTCAGAATTACACTACAATGCAGTGATGGGGATAGGATGAATTGAGAGTATTAAACGCCCTACACTTCGCTAAGGGCCGCAAAGGTGCTCAAATTTGGACCGAATCCCTAGAGCGACCTCAGATATGCTGATGCACGTGTGCGCTACCGCAGCTTCTGAAAAGTTTGCTAAACTGTTTTAAATAAGTGCCAACCCCACTTGGAAGCTTGAGGTAATGAACTGGTTGTGTTCAAGTCTATCACCAAGAAAGTCGGGGTTTCGAATCCGGGGTCCACCGGTCACTTTGCTGGTAGATGGCGATTTTTTGTCCCCCGGCTCGTTACCACATCTGACCTAATGAGAACTCATGCGGTTCTATGCTATTCTCAGTTCCAGTTCCACGGTTGTCCCACTCACTCCTTCTCCATGTAGTGAACTCTAATGGCTATGGGCCATGACCCTTCCGCTAAACTCGTTTCATACACGTCATACAAAAACTTCAATTCCCGATGAGCTATGCCTGTAACTGTTATCTGATGTCACCACTGACTACGATGGAAGCAGATTGTATTTAAAAAGAGTCCCCTTTTTATGTGATATGGGTCGTTTTATTTCGCCTTGTCTAATAATAACGATTAAATAAATTTTTTTCAACCCTTCACTTTCATCGTATTTGCAAAACTTTGAAGATTGGCATTTTATTAGAGTTCTCTCGGACTCATTGAGGCGTCAGAAAAGACTTTAGATACTGTGCGATTTCATGTCATTATCATTTTGCTCGTTACCGGATTCGTGTATGCATCCGTTTCTCCGATTCCACTGATCCTATGTCGACGGAGTATATTGGGGCCAGGAAATTAATAAATCAGCTCCTTCCCAATGTACTGTAATACAACGTTTAAAAAAGGTCTCTCAAGACACCCGAAAGCCGAGCCAGATAAGGTGCCCTGCCAAACAAGATACACTAAGTCAGAATTTCTACTGTGACCTGCCGTGTCACTCATGGATCCAAATATGACAAAGATTGCGAATTTAACGCGGACGCGTGACAGTCAGATTTGGCAGAAAAGAGATTTCTACCAACAGTGGGGCAACGACCGCACCGTGCATACTACTGAGGAGTCCTATGCTTTATTGTTTGTTCGTGAAGCAGAATTAGCGTTATCGGTTGTCTGGTAAAGTATTTGTTTCGCTCTTCCTTGGGAATAAGTTAGTGATGTCCGCAGGTTGCACAGATTAGTTCACTTTGTTACTCGTCATTTACAGTTCACACGTTGTTTATTTAAAAATAATCAGTTGTCTTTTACCCTTTTAGTTGTTCGCGCATTGTCCGGTCACACGTCAGGTATCAGCTCGTTAGACTTTCATCCATTTGGAAATTTCGTCACTTCGGGATCAGTGGACTCTCTCGTTAAGGTAACTACCTTGTTTGTACCCATCTCCAGTCCCGTTCACTCAACTCCCGGTCCCCGACTATCTTTCTAGTTCCAACCACCAAAAGTGTCCGTCGCGCCTTGTTTTTTCTCGACTCCATCAAGCTTATTGATCATAACATCGTCTCATCCAACCCGCTGCAGCGCTTTGTGCTATGGTTTTCTTCGAATCTCCGTCGATTGTTCACCTTCTTACAAACTAGTGTTTTTCTGCTCCCTAAGAATAAATTTATGGCAGAATTCTGATTACGGATCAAGTATCGCCAAAATTGAATGAGAGTGGAAAGATATAAAAACGTCGTGTAGGGTTCACCATACATGTTAGGTCTTTCGGAATTCACCCCCACGTCATCGGTTGTTCCTACACTCGATTCTTCCCAGTCAACAATCACTGTGACCTGCGTTTGGCGTCCCTAGCCGTTTTCAAGCGCTTTGATCATGTTCCATGTAGGAGGACTGTTGCCAAGACTTCCCATCGAAACCAGTTTTGTGGTCTCTTTTAATTCATCGGGCATCTCATTGCGGCACATTTTCATAGTGCCCTCCCTAAGATACTTCGGATGGTCATCTCCTTCCTCCGAGTTTTCCTGCTTCCGTCACTTTGTTCCTGCTATTTTTCAACTATCTTCTTACCACCACTTTCAAATCTATACAAGATTTTTTCACTGATACGAACGCTCACTGTTTCTTGTTTTTTTTTGCTCGTACATCTGAGGGCGTTCTGTTATTTATATTGATTTTTGATCCCAATTAAACTTCTTCAGACTGGAAAAGCCATTATGTCTATTACCTCCAAAATACTTGCACTCAGTTCCTCCTGAGGGTGATTCTTTTTTAATGTCACTCCGTTCTTTGACCCTATTAACTCATCGATTTTCCCATATTTTGTTTTCAGCTCTATATTTATCCATCATACATGTGACCGTGTTTGCCTCGGGAGCATCCAGAAGAATTTTCTCTTCTGAGCCATGTTTTTTACTGTACACTCGATTCGTCACTTGCAAGCGCGTCCCGTTTGTAAATATCCTAGCACTTTAGAACGGATCCTCATCTTCCTTTTCGTCCTCTCTCCATCGCCCTGGGTGCGAAATAATCAGGCTTGTTGATGGACCTATTGGATCATCAGAAAATTCTGCTATCTGTTTCGTGGTAAAGGCTATTCAGCTGTGACTCATTTGCACTTCCGTTCGACCAAACAGCGTTCAGTTTGTACAACCATTAACTTTGCACGAATGTGCTTCGGTTTTGCTTGGTACCTAACAGTACCGAACGATAGTGAAGGAAAAGACAGATCATGAAACATATGGACCGTAGAAAATCAGAAGTGCTTCGAATGCAGTGCTCAAATAGCAAAACTCGATCACGACTCAAACCCATCCACTCACCAAATCATCTGTGCCCCCGGTGAATCGACCGATTAGTTTGTCAAAATAACAATTCTTGTGTCTGTGGTTCTTCCGCACGGGCTTGACAGGCGTACTGGATCCGACTGAGGGCTCCAATTATCAGTTTTCGGAAAGCATAAGAAGAATTCAAACTTGTCAAGCCGTTTAGTTGGAAGCCAATCGCGCCAGCAGTGTTTTCCAGCTCGAAAATGTGCGCGTCGGTCTTACGAGAATCCGACCACATCTGTATCTGCTTGATACTTTACGGCTGGGGCTCTTAGTGCAATAAATCAATCTCGAAAACTGAGACTTTTAGTAGTTTTAACCAGCAAAAGTACGCAACAAATCAGTCGACTCCCCAGATGCTCAAGGGCATGGGTGGGTAATGATCGTGCTTTGCCATTGGAACCCGTTTCGTCGAATTCGAATGCAAATAAATCGTAGCCAATTTGTATCCATTCTCCAATGTATAGCACATTTGTCGAATCATTCCCACTCCATTGAATTTCGCTATGCAGCTGCCAAAGCGTAGATCGTTCCTGCATAGCGTGTCCCAACCGGTCACTGGAATTTATTCCGCATTCATTCGGGCAGTTGCAAAGCCTCGAGATAGTCCCCTCTTCCATCTCTTCTCTTCTACAACATGAACGCTTTTAGACAGAATCGGGAAACTTTTTCTTCATAAATCTCTACTTCTCATATCTCACATAATGTAAATCTACTGATATCGAGATTCATTCATTCTTTCTGACAATTTAGGTTTCTCGCGTAATAAAGGTAAATACATCCCTTGAACGTTCTTATCATTAACTGTGTCCTGTATTTTCCTAATCTTTTCCCAAAGTGTTCTGTTCCCTTCTGCTCACGTTTGCAACTCGTTTTGCTTATTGTCTCCAACCAATGACTTCGATTGCCCACCTGTGGATTAGTCGCCACCCTTCTAGTCCGCGCTTCTGGTTCGGGTTACATGTACGATCTGCTTATCCGCAGCTAACAACGGAGCGGGGAAATTCAAAATGAGATGGGGAAAAGACAAGTTGATCTAAACAACGCTAGTTTCGCGACAACGTGATTTTGCCTTGTGTCTAGTTCACTTCATGTCTACTGTCATAGAAATGCGTTTCGACAATCTCGCATACATTACCTGTTTGCGTGGGGTATTCTGTAAAATGATTCCATCTTTAGATCCCGCATCTTGTGTTCGCAGTTGTTTCCCATGTTAAATTGTGGAAGAACGATTTCATATGTGGATGTCCCATAATCGTTAGCACAGCATTACCAGAGGAGGTGGTAAACGGCCGGTATTTTAATAACCATTCTTCGTGATTTTCGTTTCGCAACCGATCTTGCGAAAGATTACTTGTGTTAACCTATATGTCGAGTGGCTGTCAGCTTTTCGCGCAATACATATCAAACATTTCATGTGGCGCATCGTTTGTTTTGGCGTGCACCAAACCGTACGCAGCCTCGATATCCCAAGACCATTTGGTGTGCTACTATACTTAAAATGGTACTCAAGCTTACATTGCTGCTACCGAAGTGGCTTGAAGATTTCGGCAATATCCCCAATGAAAACCGTTAGTACGGTCGGTTTTCCCATCTTCGATAACCGTCTTCTAGGGGACATCCAGAAATACCGACAGCAGCTGTTTTCATCTGGTAGTCTTTGCGACAAAGTGAACTGTGAACCTATCGGAAAGCTATGGGAGGTTCTGTCTCGGAACCAGATTTTTCCCCGAACCAAGTTGATCACTTCATAAAGTAGACTGCACTGCTCCTGAAAGACAGCAGTCGATTTCACTGTTTGCGCAAGCTGTGGCTGTTTGAATTTTCATATCTTGCCAAAATGCGATCGAACAGTAAACAACTAGGTATGAGAATTTGTGAGAAAAGTGAGCGAATTGATCAATGAATTGAATTGTAAGAAAGATTTAAGGACGAGCTGGCTGCGGTTATTGCACTTTCTCTCCATTTCTGATGCTTGTCCCATGGACTCCACGCTGATGACAGTGGATGCTCTATGCCGCAAACAGAAAGCCTAAACTCCCATTCCGTTTGATGGTCGAAGACCGTAAGTGCCGAAGTTAGTGTCGTCCTTGAATTTGTAATCCTTCACGTGTATTTTGTTAGATGTGGTTGCTTTATTGCACTAGTGTTGTCTTCCAGTTGTTGCATAAAAGCCCTTCGTTTGGCATACATTACTCGCGCTATCTGATAGGTGCGTTGGACCTTATAAACCACTGTTTGCTTAATATCGTAATGGCCAGGCACGGGTTCTGGTGTCACTTGTGATTGTGATTGGCCTAGACGGTTACGAGATATTAGTACTTGGTAGACAAATATCGGACCGCATTCATCGACTTGTACTCAACACAGAACGGGCAAGATAAACACGTGGTGGTAGCGTGTACTTGGAAAAAAAAGAAAGTTCTGCTACGCACAGGGAGTTTCAAGGACAATCAATCAAGCATTGGTGAGGTGAAAGATCTGGCATGCTCTTAGTCTCTGGTTGGTTTGTGCCACTAGCGATGGCCATATTTAGGCCTGAAAAAGAGGCGGAAGGAAAACTGTGAATGAAATAACAGAACAAGAGTGCATTTGTGAACGATATTTGGTCTGAAACTCAATACTTCCGTTGCAAAAAAATTTGAGGTTTCCTTGCTGCACGCTGTAACACTGATTGCTCTGTTTATTAACTCATCGTGGTACAATGTGGCAACAACCTAAAGCAGTGATCTAACACAAGGCTGGATATGGTCGCTATCCGCTTACCTGATCGGTAGTCTGTGATCATCCCAATTGTTCCTTCGTACCCGAGGTATTTTATCCGAAAATAAGTGACACGCTCTCGGTAGTTTTTTTCCATCGTGAATCACATATTCATTCGAAACCAATGGTCAACTACTTTGTGTTTGTTTCTAAGCGATTTCTGTTCGGCTGTTTCGCCCGAAATCCGGACAGGCAATGGCACTCTTGCTGTACACTTTATGAATCTTTCTTTTGCTTCTTGTTGCATCACACCAGGTCACATCTGTTCTCTGTCGTGTGGTGCCAGACAAAAGAATGCATTGGGCTTGAAGTCAGATGAATTCGGTGTGCTTTTGAACGACTTATTTGTTCTTGATGTTTCTGAGCCGAAGTTCAGTGCAAGTCTATAAATTATTTTGTGTGGCCGACCAGCTGCATCGTTTTCGGACTGTGCTGTGTTAGTTGTGACACAAATGCAGTAGGCTTGAAACTTTTAGTTTCCCAAATTACATCCACCTACGAAATCTACCACGGTCCAAGGGCTCCATACTGTCCGTTCCGCATATTTCTGTCTAATCGAACCCAATTGAAATTTGCACAGTGCACTCTGTATGTCATGAGCCAACATACGCTATATCCGCTGTAATGATAGGGTCGTTAAACAACAGATGATTATTCACGTCTTCCACGAAGCAAGGGAGCTCTTAATTCGAACCGGGTCTCCTTAGCACTTGTGACTAGTAGCCTATTTTGTTAAGCAATCTTCATCAGCATTGTCTTGTCGATTCAGCGGAAATGGGGCTTCAATCCAGGAGGCGCATTCTCGTTTATTTGCTGGCTAAATGTCACCGATAATTGCATTTTGATTAAACATTGGGGGTGTTTTACAAACGAACAACAATTATCAATCACTTAAACCGATGAATCATTATTTGTGGTCCCTTTGCCCACCATCCTTCCCGAAGTAAACCTTAGATCAGACGGTGACTCAATGAGTTCACTCGGTTCTAGATTATGCATGAAACACAAGCGAGTCGCGAAATCTCTACCTCACCCGTATGTCCAATCCTTGTGCAATCCTTCTAACTTTTCCTAATATGTGATGATGTAATGACATGAGTACAAATCACCAAATTCGAGCTTGTTCGTCGACTTGAATTGTTTCAATGTGCTCAGTCGGGGTTTTCGAACAATTAGATCAGTACTGCCATTATTCCAATATGATTTTCCAGGACTAATTTAAAAGAGGAGAAAACAGTGTGGAACAGCGAGCTGGTATTTTTGGCTGGTGCTTTCATCAGTCAAGGTTGCCTATAAGTTCTGATCTGGCATCTTGTTCTTACAGAACGATTCCTTAGAATCGCAGCCCTCTGCACGTCGTTCCGTTGTCGCATGTGAATTTTATATTTGTCACAATCCAAAGGCCTTCTCACAACTATCTTGACAGGTGCATATAACTGTACTACTCAAAGGTGGAGCAACCACTTACCATTAGTTTAAAGTGCAACAGGGAAACACTTAGGTTTCATCAAAAAATTCCACCGCTGCAGAATCCTTCGATCATTTCGAAGTAACGGTTATTTCGGTGAGTAGCACAGTTCCCAGTTTTGTGCGCTCGCATCGCAAAGCTATGTTAATAAGCCAAATGTGACCCATTGCTCTATTGTTCCGAAAACACAGTCCAGAAAAAATGTGACTACTGTATCATTACTACTGTGATTTCAGAAGAAACCAGTTTTGTACTTCTACAATTAGACTTTTAGTTTTCTGCATCTACCTTACGGTTTCTCATTTCAATGTGATTTTTCTCGGAATTCATTTTTGAAATCGCATAGTTGTTTCAAGAAGTCCGCAACATATTGCGCCGCAGCGACTATTCAGTCGTGCTTCATTTGTACTCCGAGTCTTCGGTACTAGGCCACAAATGATTTCGCCGTTTGTTAATGGTCTATTTTATGAGTCAAACAGATTGTCGGTAGTCGGGGCTGTTTGTACTTCGGATTTGCAAATCATTTTAGGCAGGTCAGATGAAATTGCTGCTGCCATGACTCTCATGAATCCTGCTCAGCGGTAGGAAGTCGACATAATGCATCCATAGTTTGCTTTCCCATTCTACGCCCGTAGAATATTTCGAACTTGCAATTTGTCAGCCCTTGCTAATTTTCAAGAGCGCATGTTTTTTTGTTTTCAATGCAAATCCACGTAGGATTGCCTACGTAGCGTGAATGCACTGTGGAATTTCGACAAGTACTATTTTTCACAATGAACTCCATCGTAAAGTTGCGGTCATCGTCAAGCTGCACGTTGACGTGTTGTAGCGGCCTACGTGTCTCCGTGAACCGGAGAACTTCACAGCATAGCTTAAACCAAACCAAAAAACTCAATCGTACCCAGGAGGTCCATGGGTAGAGGCTTGACGATGTATTATTCTGGTCACCCAGGTGGGTTCCATCTGAGATGGCAACTCAGTTGGAGAAATGAATGGGAGAATAATTGACCCAAGAAATTAAACTTCCCTTGGACCACCTCCGTTGGACTGCGGACAGGTGCTTATAAAAATTAAAAGCTTTGATTGCGAAGCCCGATCCTTCTGCTTAGCCGCTGAACTCTTTAACAGTGTTCGTCTTCCAAGAGTTGCACAATTACGAGAAATTCTATGCGAATATCACCAGGAGGACCGGCAGATCTGGGACTCAAACTTCTGGTCTTTCTGGGTAACGCCGTTGAACTCACGTAACTATTTTGGATATTGGGCTATATAGCCAAGAGCAGATGTAACAGGATTGATGAATTGCGCTCAACGAAAGGTTAGAAGTAGTGTGGCAAGGCTAAGCAGGAACTGAAAAACCTAAGTTTAGTGTTGCTAGGACATGTGCACTTGTTTTCTATCCTGTCAAATTTTAGCACACGTGTAGTCTAACTATACCGCCCCTTTAACCTCGAAATCGCATCTCTCTTCAGATGGGCTTCGCTTTGTCAAATAAAATTCCTTGTTTTCTGCCTTCATTCTTTGCGTCTGCCCTTATTTCTCTTAATCCAGTTATGGGATGTATCGCGCAAAGGTTGTATCAACACATATCGAGGACATTCGGGTGGTGTGAATATGGTTCGTTTCTCTCCAGACGGCAAATGGGTCGTTTCCGGTGGCGAGGATGGCCTAGTTAAAGTATGTATTATCCAGTTATCCGACTATTGAAGTTAATTTATTTAGTGATAAATGTATTTCTGATTACGAATTGTCTCATCATACAGTATCGATGTCTAGCCCAACATTGAAAACCCTTGGAGCGTCACCCTTGTTGGGAATAGTTAGAATAATTAAATGCCATTTCACGCAATCTGACTTTAGTATGTGTGTGGTTTATTGCCGTCCAATCCATGTTGCAGCTCCACCTGGAGTTCGGGGATTGCGAGTCCACAGAAGGGAAGATAAGTAACTTGTAGGAATCACTAAATCAAACCACTAGTCTTCCGAGACGGCGAATCATGTGACCGTCGAGCGGGAATCATTGAAAAAAGCTGGCGAAATAATATTTATTCCGTCTCGCCCAGTCCCTCGGATTTGGATCCATATCAGTTTAATTTAATTTTTTTAATTATTAATTTTGCACCACACTACTCTAGTTTTTTTTAAATTTGTGTCGGTCGTCGCTCAGGTTGTTGGTTTTCATGTAGTTCTTATCACTGAGCCTAGCGTTATGTCGCAAACGTTTCATCACCAGCCGAGGTGGCATCGTCAGTGCAAGTCACCCCGATTGGTGATGAAACGTCTGCGACCCAAAAGCCAAGCTCGGCTCTCAAAACCCCATGAAAACTGATTTTCTTTGCCATCTCACAGCACCATCCGTTGAATGAAACAACGAGGAAAAATAAAAGGTCAACTGCAAAACGATAAGTTAAACAACTATATGGAAGAGAAAAGATTTTGAATCCAGGAACGCCATTGACTGCAGCATTGAGTCATAACACCTGTCGTTTCCAAATGTCCCTTTGGGGGAAATGCATGGACTCCAACTCAGTAGTTTAACTTGGCCTATATGGCCCAGTCGACTGAGTCAGGTTTGCATATCATCGACTGGCCACCCCGAATCATCTTCCAACCATTACCTGTCTCGAAAAACAGCGTACATCGAAAGGTTAGCTCTGTTAACATTCGTAGGACATGTCCCAACCACCTTGAGCCATTCTGATTCAGTGCCTTTTCTAAGGGTCGGATCCTAGGACCCAGTAGCTTACGCCTAACTGATAACATTCTCTAATCATATCCTATCAATACCACGAAGACAGCGATTTTCAAACACCGAAAGTCTTCGTCCATCTTCTGCTCTCAACAGCCACTTTTCGAAGCCGTAGAGCAATGCCGACCTTACTGTTGACGTATAAACTCGACCTTATTTAACAGTCGGATGTCACACCGACGTTCAGATTGGTGAGTGAGACATCCATGAGGTTCATATGAAAGCACGTGAAATCCCCTTAAAATAAAATTTCTCAAGATGGAAATACAAGACCATCAGGGATTGAGACTGCCCTGACAAAAGTTCGGGATCACTTACGAGTAACATTTATTGACTGGTTGATAGTCTATGTCCTGAATAGAATGGCGGTTGTCACTGTCACCAGCAGCAGAAGTTATGACACATTGATTTACACACTGTTATTAGTCATGTTTCTTTCCCCTGGGAATCCCATAATTATCAAGCAAATGCATGCGACCGAAGTTGCCACGGTAAACAAACATTCTGGCAGGATCAGGGACATTTTTTGGTATTGCATGTACTCTATTGTCCGAATTCTCTCAGAATATTTCAATTTTACCAGACCCAGTTGCGTTTTTATGCCATGCCGTGCCATCAGTAAGCACATGGCATTTGCTATAGTGATGTGATTGTCCACTAGCGTAGGTGATTATCAGCAGCGTGGAGCAAGAGACCACGGAAAGGTCACTAGCGTTATCGAACGCATATGCACTTTTCTCAAATCTGGTCATGCTCGTTCAGCAGTTATGATTAGTAACCCACCATGCTATGCCACCTTCACCGGCACTGTCTTCTTGCTTCAGTGAATACGTACTTTGAGCAAGGAGGTACATTCTTGTGTCTGCTTATTGATTAGACATCGATCATTGTTTTTGGAGTGAACACTGAGATGTTGTTGACGGACGAATATTTGGCATATATCACGCGTATCTGTGGCTCAATACTTTCATTACTCAAGTATGACTTTCGAATACGTATCCGGAGGCGTATCTGTGCGACTAAAATTTAGTACAATGACAGCCTCAATAAACGTTCCCTGAATGTCTGTGGAGCCATCCGGCTGAAAGGTAGGATCAACCTGACATTTCAGGACAGTGTCACGAACGCTTACTTTTAGTTCAAATTTTTTAGCCTAGCCAATTTACCCCTGTTGAACACAATTACTAAAGCACTTTTCCAAGATGATTAGGTGTCTGTACATCGTTCCGTTGTTTTGGTGAATTCCATTTTATAGAACAAAGAGGTTTCTGTAGCAAGGGCGCAGTATTGAGTGACCGTCCCATTTGAAACAAAAAATTGGTTCACTGAGATATTTCAATCTTGTTTGATGTTTCAGACATTTTGACGGAAAAGACGTTTTCATTGGCCAATAGCCCGCCCATAATGAACATCGTTTTTCATATCATCGAAACGTGCTAATTTCGCTACAAGATTCTATATCGTTCACTTAATTAGAGTACAAGCAAAGTTCAGTACCGCTCCCTTACATTAAAATGCATTTTTGGAGAAAACGTCACTGGAAATCCTGGGCAAAAAATAAAAGAGTTTAATCCTGACGAACGCAACCTTTGGTGATGAATTTGACCAAAAGATCACCACGATCGGGTGTTGGCTCTCCTTCTGGAGAGATTTGTTGAAGGAAATGAGTTTATGTAACACGCATCAGCTATCCATATCTCGTCTTTGTAGCATACAGCTGATGATGTACCTAATGTTCTATTTATCCCCACCAACAATCACCCCATATTTTTTTCTTGTTTTCTACTTCGTTGCTCTCCATCGTCCCATTCCTTCTACTCTTTCGCTGGTTCATTTGAAGTTATGGGATCTATCAGCCGGTCGTCTATTAGCCGAATTACCCGGTCACACGGGCCCTGTGACTGCAGTGGCGTTCCATCCGACCGTGTTATTATTGGCCACTGCTTCGGCAGATCGCACTGTTCGATTGTTTGATCTGGAGAACTTCACCCAGATCGCCATGAGTGGAACAGAGCTGAACGCTTCGGTAATACGGCGGATCGCTTTTCACCCGGACGGTGTCTGCCTATACGTAGCTAATATCGACTATCTAAAGGTGAGTCCGGGTTGATCAGTGATATTAAACCGAATTAGACCACTAGGTGAGATTCGAGGATGTTTACAGTGTCAGCTTCAGTCGGGTTTGGTACCTCAAAAGCTGTCCCTGACTCATTCAGTCGATGTCTGAATTTATGCTTGCCTCTACCATAGGTCCAGTATCCACCTTTCCCGTCATCACACCGTACTAATATTTACACGAATACTCAGTAGTATTCCTCTTTCATTATATGAATTTGTTCAGACCGGGTTTTAGTGGATTCGATAAACGTTCAACAGATTATCCGACCGTTAAAGATCAGCATTCTGGGTATAACTCAAGTACATGCATGCAGCTCACACTAATTCGGTGTATTTCCTCTCAGTGGAATCACATTGAGTTGGGTTCCATGTATACCGTATGTTTCAAGTGAAAGAACACTCGGTTCCAGATTATTGATAGCATCCATAAACGGAGATGAATCTCACTGAGTCCAACGAATTTGCGTGTACTTCAATGTGTTTTACATCTAAACTCACCGCATACCGTTTTCATTCCGGTTTTATACGTTAATCGGATCCTCTGCGCTTTCTCCAGTTGACTTCCCGCACGGTTCGTTGTGGGGTGGAGTCATTAGACTTGGCAAAACATATTCTGCAAGCATTAGAGTTGGTGCTGTCAAGAGCCAATGATGAATTGATTTATATAGTACAGTGTTCACTTTAAAGTTACAATTGGTCCCACCTCGAATTGCGCGATTCTTGGTCATGTTCTTCCGAATATTCGCGCAAGTGTTCCTCCCGTTTTTGGGCGGGAGAAATAAGCCAACTTTTAAATAACTTCTAAATACCGCCCTCCAAAGGCCAAATCATATCCGAAACCGATTAGCAGCCATTTTCCAGGATCCAAACCGCAATACGACTGCTGCTTTCTTTGTATTGTAATATGAGTCCCTTGTTCAGCGTAAAGCTAAATCGATTCGTTAGTTTCGGCGTTCTCATTATATGAACCATTCAATTTGAGGCTTTTAGGTCAGTGATCAATTCGACTTCTGGAAAAATCATGTCCCTACTCATCTCAACTTTTCTCCAATCTCTGAATCGTATTGTATTATTCGTTTTTCCGCATTTTCCCCTATCCGTCTATTATTTTGGTATTATTTTGTTTTTTTTATTATCGATGGTAATATTGCCGTCGTTATCTCTGGCAAATTCAATACTTAGATCTACGACTATGAAAATATGGCTTGCTTGGAAACTGTACATGTCGGTTGGCGAACTGCTGGTGGCCTGGACGATATGGCAATTGCCCCCAGTTTCAATCAGCTTGTCGGTGCAAGCATATCCAACTCGTTGGTTAGCACTTATGTGGTCGATATCAAGTCTTGCGTTCCATTTTCTGACAACGGAATATCCGCTTCAGAAGTGTCGGGTGACAACCCATGTTCGGATCCAACCCCCGCCCCCGTGACGACCAGTAATGTGATCCGCCGCGAAAATCAGGTAGATAAATTTCAATCTCTTAAAAAAGTTTATTTGGACTATTGGACAGGGAAATTCTTATCAACTTGGAGAGTATCCCCATCGACGAATAAAACAGGCTGTAGCTTCATAATGCCGAGAGTAGACTTCCGTATTCGGGTATTTATTTCCGCAAATAGGTTAGTAAATATGGAAGTAAGAAAACAGCACAACCTGCAGAGGAAGTACATTCCGAGCTTGCCGTATTTGCTGTCGTGACAGAAACAACCTCGTGTGGATTTAGCAAGTCACTAGTGAAATACGAATATAACAAAGGTTGAGAAAGCGTTATGAACAAATAAAGTGGAAAAAATCCGGGCAGGCGGGATTGCGGGGAACGATTATTCATTCTAGTATTTAGAGGTGGATGATTAACTACTATGGATAATGGTAAGTCAGTTCACATACATTTTCTCATCTAAAAGTTGATTCCATGAATCGGCATAGAAACGTCGACAAAAATTTCACAATTCCGTCCAGATTTTTTGGGCATTACAGCAAATCGCTCTGAAGGTTTTGTGAAATTTTCGTTGTTTTCTTATTTAAAAAAATTTCAATGAAAGATGGAAAATCTTATGGCGATAAAAGCACCGTACTGCTGTCGACTTCTACGCAAATGGAATGGGTTATTGATCAATGAACCGACGTCGCGCGATTCCAGAATACCCCATTATCAACAATAACTCTTTGTACATCCTCTAGTCTTCTATTCTCCTACTGTAGTACAGGATTCGGCTTAGAATGGCCAGGGTACTCTTCATCAGGTTGAGGTCTGAAATACGGATCAATAATCTTATGGCTTGATGAGCATTGCTTATTGAAGCATGATCCCGTTGAAAACGACCTCCGTTTGACCATTTAGCGTCGATAGCGGCAGTGCGAAGCCGTCAAGTGCATGCGACTCGCATAATTGAGAACCAAACGCATCAAACCGTATTTGATTGTTTTATGAGTACACCAGTTCCTTTCTCTGTTTTGAAAGTCTAGGAAGTTGATACATTAGCTGAATAAATCCAAATTTGAAAAGCTGCTTCCATGGCATTATTCTAAGTCATATATAACCATATATAGGTGTTGGTATTGCATATTTCATCAGCTGAGTTACGTGGTTACACGGAGTGCCCGGATGCTGTTCGTTTGTGAACTTAATTCCTCCTGGTTTTAATGTGGCCTGGCGGTCGTACATCGGATGAAGCGTCTTCACGTATGAAGAGGACTCGATTGGCCTTCACCAGTTTAAGGTATCTGTGGGGTCGGTTACCGATGAAACTTCGAGACTACGCAGCTGCGATGACATAGGTACTGTTATGCAGCTCTGAAACATGTCATTGACATCAGGTTTGTGGGGACTTTCGGTGGTCGAACATCGTTGTCTTCGTAGTATTGGTAGAACATGATGGGAGAATTTCGTCAGTACCTGAAAGGTTAGACTTGATGTAGTGGGTCCTAGGATTCAATCCTTAGAACAGCCACTGAATCTGAATAAACCGAGATGGTTCGGATGTTTTGCGCATAATGACTGCCTTGTTGTGCACTGTTTTCCGATGCAGTAATGGATAGAAGATGGACTAGCTCTTGTAGGTGCAGTTAGACTACCAGCGTAGAGTCCACGAGATTCCCCGAGGCGATCGTTGGAGATAATAGACGATAGTTCCGCAGTCGGTGTCATTCTTGTTTCCGGAATCTTTTCTGTATAGTTATTCAACCGTCGATCACTGTTCTCATCCCTTTACTGTTAATAGGTGGGTTGATGGTTGTACAAACTGAATTGCATCGGACCGGGATCAACGAATTTTCACACCTAGCTCTACTCGAATTCCTTAAAATCTTCTATAAAACTTTAATTGGTTGTTTTGTGATTACTTCGCTCTGTTTGGTAAAATGTTTCAATTCGCACTGTTCCAAAGGGCTAAGGTAGCAGTTTCTTTAGCACTATTATCTTTCACCAACTCTTGGGTTATTTTCTGTGGCAGGTCATATTACTAACGCTGGTCCAACAAGAGGTAGCTAAAATTAGTAAAATAGATTTCTCACGGTGGTTTTGTCACGTAAAGGGCCTTTTGGATGGGCCCGCCCAAGCGTAAAAGATGCGTGGTAGTCCAACCCTTATGGTAACGGTCCTGTTGCTAAAAGAAGTGGAGATTCTGCGAAAACCTAGGGGTATACGAAATTTTAGCCGCAGAATTTATCTCATTTTTTTCTATGCTTTGTATTTGTATGGACTTGCGCACACAGGTATTCGTATTACACGCAGAAATGGGCGCACTTGTCACGTCGAAATAGAGAGTCAAAAATCAAAACAAAATATGACGTTGAAAATTCGGAACAAATGAGGAACATTCTAATCCCTATATGTGTTTTTAGCGAGAGGGTATAGCTCGGGAACTAAAACGCGTCCAGGGATGAAAACGGCGATGAGATAGATCATTGTATGGAGTAGGGAATTGATTGGAAATAATTCCCTGTGCAAATTTCCATACCCAAAAAGGTGCAGATCGCACAGTTAGGTGATAATCAATATTACCAACAAGAGATTCGGTAGCCTTTTTCAATAAATCAGTAAAATTGAAAGAGGAACAATACGAAAGAACGAGAAGAAAACATTAGAAAAAAATCGAGGTATTGGCGTTTGGTTTAATTTGGAAGTGCCGCAATCTTTTCATGTTGAAAGATAGCCTTCTGGGTATCTTTAGATAATTTTAAATGTGAGATGACCACCTCCAATTTTCGTCCACTGTAATTCCTAACTATTCGACGTAATCTTCTTACTGTCACAACGAGACTGCACTATGGCCCAACGAGCTATACAACAAGGCTTGTCTCACACTGACCATCCAGTCGCACTTGGAAGGTCAGTGGATAGAGGAATGACGAATTAGCCTCCTAGTCCTCCACGTTGGGAGTTGGCTTCGGCTGACAACTCAGTCGGAAACATGAGTGGAAGCATAATCGATCCAAGTAGAGAGGCTTCCACTTAGCCACTTCGCGCTGCCTTCTAGGCAGGTTCTTGGTAGAACCAAAGGCTTTGGTTGAGAACCCTAATCATTCTCCTACTTAGAGGCTCGAAGCCCTAGCATCACCCGTCAACCATTCCCGAGAAGTTAAACATCTACAAGTAATTCCGTACAGCTTCGGTCGTCGCGCAGGATAATCAGGACCGCGCTGCCCATTACATCGAGCGCAGGTGGGGTGGGTAGTGATGAGTATGCTACTGCTCAAAGTTCCCTCACTTTTACTCAGCCCATATTCTCTCCCAAATCAAGTCTCTTTGCTGTCTGTGCCTACCCATAGTGTCCCCATTGGTCACACACCCGATGCTCGCAACGGTTCATTGTCAAATAGTGTAGTAATGGGTTTTCACTGTGCTAGCTCACATTTTCTCAAGCATCGTCACCCTCTGAATCTCGGCTCTTTTAATGTGTTCACTCTAATGCAGTTTGGCCAACAGACGTGGTTAGCTCTGACAATGAGCTCACTTCTGAGTGATGTCTGCGGCGTCAGTGAAATGTGAATTCCGGGTTCGAATAGAATAATTCAACTAACTGCGCCAAATGTCTCGTCAAGATATTTCCTGCACACTTCGGGAGACGAAGCAGCTCAAGCTGT
>LUCM01003692.1:175414-188691 GCA_008360955.1 Fasciolopsis buskii | reverse complement strand
ACAAAGTGTGATCAAGCGCGTTTACGGTCTACTTATACGGTGAGCAAGAGCGACAGCGTTCTTTTAAATACTGGAGGATCCCAAGTCGGAACTGAAGCGTCGTTGTGCGGCGTGAGAAACAGAACGTTGATATGCAGCGGAAGATAGTAGTTTAAAACGGTGTCTGGTCATCCTCGGCAAGTGCCAAGACACTGGATTCTGAGCATGCAAAAGGATATTTCTGTGGCGACAACGTGTATCTTGTTCGAAAGAGCAAAGGCTGTGCATTCGGTAGTGGTATTGGATAGGATTTTATCTAGGTTGGAAATCAGATGTCATCGATCTGCCCGTCGGTTAGGTGGTTTGGGCGCTTTTGGCTGATAAGGCGAAAGACTTTTCCAATTTTGACATGTGACCTAATCAGTTGATAGTTTGACAGAGCACGAATTTCCGGGCACACAGTTGCGTCGGCAACCGTCGGACGATGTGAGGGGGCTGTCTAACTGAGGGGTAGGGTGTGGTCGAGTGCTTGTTGCAGTGGGGTGTTTGCCTGGAATCAGGGCGGAATGAGATTGACAGATAGACTACCGGGATGTCGTGCTCTGTGCACAAACTGTAGATAGTACTGAACTAGACGTAACGGTGAATGTCGGACTGTTGGGTGTGATGTTAATGGGGAATTTATTTGGCTATTCAATACGATAGCAGACCAGAGGTTAGCCAAGATAACGTGCTTTTTGATTGATTTGTTAGATCTCATGCTAGAACCGGAATTTATTCAGACGAACTGTAGATTTAGATACGGGCAGTCTATCTGTACTGGATAGAGTCTTCGAGATGGAATCTAGATACAAGCAGTATGAGTATGTCTGTGTGTCCCATTGTCTGAGATCAGCTTTATCAGAGACACTCAGTCTCACAAGAATCGCTGAGCCCATTGAAAAAATTTGGCCAGGTTGCTAAAGTCAAGATTATGAAGGGTGTGGTGAGAGTGAGCAGCAGCATTGAAGGTTTATAGGCTTGAGTATGTACGTTGTGGAAATATAGGTGGGTTAGTAGATGCGAAGAATGTGGTAATTAGTGAGCCGGTATCCAGGGTACATCAAAGATTGTTTATGCTTATACGCGACCGGTGGGTCGCGAAGTTCGGTTAGATGAATATGGTGTGACTATATGAATGGAGAGCTTAATCCGATTTTAAGGCAAGATGTGACTTGATCGTCTGTTTTAGGTAGAGTGTAAGATTGCAATCGATGGATTAGTGGGCCGCGCGGGTTAAATGTGGGTGTTTAGGTTTCGGATGGGGATCGTGCAGCTGTCTAAAATTGTGCTTAGGAATAGTGGATCTGTACTCCCCAACGGAGATTTGGAGGTAATTTTGTCGAATATTTGGGGTTATAGAGGGCATAAGCAGTTGGTCGGACTGTAATTGTTCGAGTTCGCTTTTCAAATTGAGGAGTGGGTAGGCTGACAAGAGAGCGTGTGTATTTTTGTGTTGGTTCTTAGTTGCTTATTATACGTCGTAGTCTATGATACATATTTCGCGGCGTGTTAAGGTGAGATGAGACACCCCTGATTTGCTCATCTGTGAACGGTAATGCTATGGAACTGTACGTTATCGTTGATGTGTTTTAAATTGCATAGTTTTTTTCGAATTCGACTTCGATTATTGCTGCCCCCCGTTGACATTCGTTCGCGAGAGTAACATCCGCGGTTGCATCGATCAGATTTTTGCTTTTCGGCAGTTGCTCGAACCGCGCCACACGCCACATACAGGTGCTTTGAATTTGGAACTGCCAGCGCCAGTCGGTCCTCTCCACTGAAAGGGTATGCCAGCGTAATTCGTGTACCTCCTGTGAGGGTTGTGCTTGTATACCTGTAGTCACGTGAGGACATACGTCAATAATCAAGTGATTTGTAAACGACTGCGGCGTTCGGACAAGGATGTCATCTCTCGCATCTGCAACTTTTTCATGGACGAGGTGATGGAAGATGAGTTAGGAGTTCTGCGGGATGTAGGAATCAAACTGTGAAATGGTGAGTAGTTGTGTGCCCTAGGTATTCGCTAATGATAGTCGTGTGTCATGTTTGATTCTCGCGGCAGCACACGTGCAACTTAGAAGACTCTCAAGGTTTGTAGCTCAGTTCAGCAAATGACTTGCACCTTCGAAGTGTAAAGTGTCGTTATAATACTGGACGACAGTATTCCCGAAAATGATACTGAATAAGAAGGGATAAACGATTGCGCGACGTGTGCAATTACATTGGTAGCTGTGTTAAAGATGTACAACGGCAGTAGAGGTTGAAATACACGTAATATCTAGGTTGAGACGACCTTTGTTGACTGAAGATTTGTATATGTTATGTTTCTCGAATTTATACTGAAGTCGAAAGGTAGCAGTGAACCGTGAACAGTGGCGCTCTTATTGTCATTTTCTGTCGAGTCAGTGATTGATGAACTGCGCTTGTACAGTTAGACTGTTTCTTTTGTTGGCTACAGCAGTATTGTAATCTTTTTCGGCCTGTGTAGGTCCACTTCCTGTTCCCCTTGGATACTCGCTGTTTTTTATAGAAACATCTAACCGTGGAGCAAAGGCAGTGGTCATTATGGCTTGCTCTGTCGTTTAACGCCGAACGATGGTGATAATGATTTTACACTTCGAGAGTGGTTTCGGGCAGCATCTCGATTCCTTTCTTTTATTCACAAAGCTGAAGGTCATTGTATAATCTCCATTGGAAGTAGCCTTAACAACTCACTTGCCCATGGAGATACCTCCACTTTCCATTCAAAAGGTGATGAGACAACTAAATTCATATCTCAATCTGTGGTCGCAACTACTCTCTCACACACTTTAGTCATATTTTTGTGCATGTGTTGGCATTTCGTGAATTACCCGTGCTTCTGTTGCCTGAGCAAATGACAGAAAATCGCCACCTCGCAATCTCCATTCTGTGTGGATCAACTAGAATTCAACTAAACCATGTTCGGCATTCGATACTACACGTAAATGCCTGTTGATAACTCTCACAACCTGCATTCACTGAGTCTTGCGATGGATGAACAAAGCTACTCTTGCTTTTTAATTTACCGTTGATGAGGAGGATGATGATGAAGAAGTCGTGTATATTGATTATAATTACAATACAGTGTATTTGTTTTGGTTGTCGCATTGCACCTTCGGTAAATTGTGCTTATATCCTCGGTTGCCAAATGCGCCACTCAGTTTCGTGAATTTCTTAACAGCGAAGTATTTTTGATCTGCTCTTAGATTCATAATTATGGACAGATTGTTTCATAAAAGAGTGAGCGCATAATGATGCATTGAAGTAAGAAGTTAATGCGCACGTGCGAGAAGCTCCATCGTATTGCAGAACTAGTGAGGGCATATCACTAGAATCAATGCCTATGGTTATTTTGTTCGAACGAAAGAGTCTGACCACTACTTCCCTGAAATGAAGCGTTCCATTAGCTGATTCATCCAGGACTCAGAAACTGTAGAGTAATTGCATGGGCACTTAAATGCTCGGCTGATGTTTTCTACACCTGCGGTTTTTTTAAGCTGCTTTCCTTGGCGCAGGTTTGCGTTGTTTTAACTGGATAGGTGTTGGCTCCCATAAGATCAGCCGATTCCTTTTATTTTCTTCGATGTCAACGGCGAAAGGTATCTGACTTTCTGGGAGTCCTGTAATTTCTTGAAGTTGTCCTCAGTGCCTCATGTATGGGTAAATAGATACGGCCATTTCAAGGAAAATGTTCCTAGGGAACAGCAAATATCACTTAAATAGCTCTGAAAACCACCAAACATCAGTTAGACTGTGCATGTTTGGTTTCATCGAGTACTGTTGTCCTTGGAATAACCTTTGAACCCAACTGAATTACTCAACTTGTCATTGTCTTTAAGTCGTTTGTTCCACACACACACACACTTACGCCAGTTAACAGTCGTTCATTTTGGCAAGCTTCAAACGTTTTCATAATTCCCTTTTTTATTTCTTCGCATAAACGCAACTGCATGCTGCGTTGTGTAGCTTAATAACGACCGACCTTATACACGTTGCGGTTCCTCGAACACGGCACAGAATGCACGAAATCGGAAAAGTTTTTGCCTTAGCGCAGACGATAATCGGCGCAATATCCTCCAGGTTAGTTCAGTCGTTCACGTTGATCAGCGAAGTTGAAATTTGTTTGTCCAGTATTTTCCCTTGTTTACCGTGTTGCAATTATTGGACGTAATTACTAAATGGAACCGGACAACTGTTCAGTTCTTTCCCGTGAAAACAAGCATCATGTGCTGACTACTGTACAAAAACAAAATATTTTATTAATGTTTCTTTTTTCACATGCTAATTTAGCCAGTTATCTATCTGCTCCATCTTTTCCTCCTTTCTAATGCGGTGACTGCGCGTGGCTATCACATGAAGAGAAACCCCTTGTCTATGCTGGTATCAAATATGGGAAACAATCAGAATGCTTAAATTGTTCAAAACCGGAAGATACCAGCTTTGGAAACACCACTCGCAGTAGTGTTTTTAGACGCACTTGATGATACTGTTTCGGTGATAATTGTTCTTGAATGAATATATTTAGTTGGCGTAACTACTGGGTCCTCGGAATGATCCTCTTCGATGTTCGGCTAAGGACGTTTTGGGGATGTAGCCTTGCAGCTCAACTTTCTTTGGATGGTTTAATCTGCTACCAGTCTTAGAGTGGTACCTTGTACGTCGAAAATGCAAAATACACACTCCATCTGGATACCTCATTCGCTGATCGACTAAAGGCGTGTTAAATTGCCTATGTATTGTAGCGTATTAAGAATGGAAAGCTGTTCCCTGTGACGAGTGTAACTGAGCCGTCTGGCAGTCTCGGCAGCTTTCTGAAGAACTTCGTCTATGGTAGAGTTGGAAATAAATGAAGTTAGAGCGCCCTTTTTGAATTCCACACGAGGCGACGAATACCGGAGAAAATTGATCCCGATGGGAGTACTTTCAACTGCATGTCCAAATCAACCTTTTGCTAATAACCACTAAAGGTTGTAGCCAAAGTGCCGGTTACCATTCATCTACCGTCTGGGTTTTATGCACCTGATACTTAGGACTTTGAGTCGTCACTGCCAAGGCAATTGTATGTTGCATCAAATTCGTTCGTACGTTAAATCCAGTTCTCCAAAAACCCATCAGCTTAACTGCTCTTTTGTTGAATTTGCGAAAATGTGCCACTTTAGAAATCTGTTATCAGATCTAGTGATATTTCACGTTGCACACATTCAGTACAGTATCCATGATGTGAGCTCAGCTGGAGACTTCACGCCTAAAACATCTTCCAATTGTCTTCGGGGTAAGAAGAATTCCTGTTGGGCACTGACAATGAACTAGAATTTGTACAACCGCGACCTCTCTGACATTTCCGAAGTAAACAGTACAATAAAACAATCTACTCAAAGTGCGACGAAATTTAACCGTTTTTCTCACTTTATTTTACTATCTCTCGGGATTCCAAACAGCTTTACCTGCTCAAGTATTTATTTCCACGTTAGAATTTCAGCAAAGTTCACTTAGGCTATCTTGAAACTGCACTCTTCCGAAAAACGTCGGGTGCATTTTGTTCACCACAACAATGACAGTCCTCATTGCTGTCCCTCAAACATCCAGAAAATAGGTATTAGATTGCTTGCGACAAATTTGGTCCAATTATTTGCGATATGCCTCACATATCAGTGTAGTGGTAGGGTATTCCTGGACATAATCCGGCCTAAAATCGGATGGAATAGGCGGAATCGATATATCAGTTCGCAATATTTGTTGATCTTAAGATATACCCTGCAAACGTTAAGAACCTCCGAACATTAGCGAAAAGAATTTGCAAGTGCATCACCGTCTTCGACTATTGTGTGTGCATACCTCCAGCATTACCCGTAATGCTGGGGCCATATTATCGTTTCTCACTGCTAACCTGGTCGGTATTTTTGTCTGCTGAAATTGTCATTTCTCACACACTGACGTGTGTTATATCATTTTTACTTGCTTCTGGAATTTTTCAAAACTGTTCCAGGGTTTGGCTCGATTTTCATGTGGATATTTTTTGTTCGGATGCACCATAGATCGCTTCTTTGGCGTAGATGAGCGCACCGCACGCTGTCGCGATTTTGACATGATCTATTTGACATGTCTATCAAAAAGAAAATGCCCGCCATTGAATCAAGTCGAACTCCCAATGAATTTTTCGAAGATTCTGATCTGTTTTCGACAGCTCAGCAACAAAATGGAAATGTTTATTGACGATAGTAAAAATGTATTGGTAACAAGTCTTCTTCTCATTCCGAATATTTCGTATGGGAAGTGATTTTGCGCTGCGTGTTTTGATAGCCAAGGACCATCACTAAATATAGTTCACCATGCATGATATCTGTTATTGCTTTTAAATTACGGACAATAAGATGATAGCGTCAGTTGACTAATGCACTGACAATTTTATCTCGACCGATTATGAAATGTTTGCAATTCAAGCTCCAGACTCATGGAAACTAACAACCTCATCTACGATGAACACCAACTTTCAAGCCAAATTTTGCGACTCGATTTTCCCCGGAAATGTTGTAACTGCAACTTTTAGTTCGAACAACTGGGTGATAAATCGCGAAATTATTTTGTATGATTTAGGGTCATAAATTGGTCTTTTTACCAATCTCACTGGATTATTTCCAACAATTTTTCGTTTTTCGACATGCCAACAACCAGGAAGATCCTACCGACCCCGAATCCCACTTACCGTACAATCCCACCGCCGAAGATCAGTTCGAGATGAACACTGTAGCCGATATAACAGATCCAGAGGAGTACGACCGAGTGTTCAAACCACACCGAAGTGTCCCTCGCAGTCCGACGCGTTCGAATGCTGTCAGCTCTACCACCACAACCACTACCGCTGTCGCCTCACCTTCTATTCCTGATACGCGCCGTCCTAGCCCACCCACTGTTCACTCTCAGCCCCAACCAAAAGCATCACCACCAGTTAGATCTGCACAGTCCTCGAGTGATCGCATCCGCAGCACAGGACAGTCCGCAGTTCATCTGAATGATAAGCGACCAGTGAACGAAGTTCCATTCTCACCGCCCGAACAGGAAGTCCCCAGGAAATTTGTCCCCCAGCAACTTGTGAATAAGCCAAGTAAGTTCTATGCACATTGTCTACCGTTCGCGTTTTCTTCTCGTCTCGTGTGAGATTGCTGGTATTTCGTTTGTTATCAATCATCACAATCTAATTATCACCAGAGACACTTCAGCAGATTTTGTAAACGTCCTTACTGTTCAGTTTTTCAGACGCCTCAGTATAGTTAGAGATGAGTATCTCAAGCTCCGAGTTGGCTACTTGCCCTGAACAGCTCTCAAAATGCTTCCAAATGATCATGCATCACTAACAATCTCTGCACTGTTTTCTTGTGAGAGAAGTGTTCGTACTAAAATGTGAAGACGAAGACAAATGCCCGACACTGTTCATCTAGTTGACTGATTCTCCATAGTCAACCAGCAGGAATGGGCTACACCAACCACAGACGACGCACGAAACATAAATCCCTATGTCCACTGGCATCTGTGCCTTATAGGTGTACTGGATACCCGGGTTATCTAACTTTATCCCAGGGGCGTATGGATCGAGCATCAATCACTACCACGCGGTGGGTTACGAGACCGTCGTACTGTATTTTGGGTTTGACCGTTTGGCTAAAGGTTCGGAGCAACGCCCTCTACTTCGGTTTCGACAGCCGGGTGAATATATAAAGTTCCGATAATACTTAATCAGTTATATATATGATTATATATATATATATAACTGATTAATTGCTATCGGAAGTATGGCAAAAGAAAGCGAGATTATTCGTAGCGCTCGTCACACATTCTAGCTCTTCTGGATGTTTCTTCTATGTCGTGGACTGTTTATCCTAATTTTTAATTGTTCTATAAGCTTTTTACTGCTCTAATCCAAAAATCGAAAAGGGGTTGTCTTGGAGAGCACACTTCGAGTATCAAATCAAATGGTCTTTTCCAGAAAGTAGCGCATTCTTTTATGTAGACCGATGGCGCACGTTTCCATTAGATTTTGTTGAATGTAATATGCATAAAAATACTCGTATTGAACTTGCTTTTTGGAGCTTATCTTGAGGTAGAATTAGTTTCTTCTCTTCGAAGTTCTTCCAATTAGCAGTTTTTCTGACTTGCAGCGCATACGATGTCTTTATGCTGTACACTCAAAACGTATGCATATCATCGTCGTTTCTGTTCTTCACTATTTCCCTTCACTCTACTTTTTAATTCACCTCTCGATTTTTATATGAACTACAAGGTGCACTGTCTGGACAATGCATACCCGCACAAACCGATTCCACAATTAATGTACTTTGAATCTGGCTTTGTTTTGTTTTGATCGGTTAGGGTCAGCCCGTACAATCTGTCTTAGCCGATGAAAATAATAGTCAGCTTTTCAGTTAGTTTGTTTGTGCGTATCCGTGTCTAGCTAGCTCTCAGGCTATGTGATCAAGTCCCGATGGCAGAGATCCGTTCTAAAATCCATATCTTTTGCGTCTAACTTTCAGTTGTCACACTTCTACGTTTTAAAGATGCTAAAACGTGATTTTTTGTGGCCGAGTGAATGCAAATGCAGTCAATTCCCGCTAGTGTCACTGCCTCTCCGTTCCGGCCAAAAGGCAACACTGGACAAGGTGACAACTTTGAGGAAGTTAACTCCAATCCTAAAGTTTTCATGCTTTCTTAAAGTTCAGTGGTCTTTTGTTATTCGATACTGTTAAAAAAAGTCCCCATCTCCTTACTGCGGACTCTGAGCGTTTTTACAGGAAGAGCTTGGTAAATGAGACCAGTTTAATCCATGTCAAAAATGTTTTGGACGAATATCCTTGCACTAGTTTTCCAATGCTTGAAATCCAAAAAGGGTCACAGGTAATGGAGAATATTAGTGGTAGTGGAACCGCAGTTGTACGGAATCGCATAATAACAAGACTGCGCGATTCGTCTGTTTGTGTTTATGCTGCGAATGACTGAATAGACAACACGACCAAGTGTTGTTAAAAGATGCTCCACTAATCGTCTAGAAAAATCTAACTTTTGCGCTTCTGTTAGCTCGCTGAAATCCTACTAAGCGACCAAGCATCGTGAGGTAGCTCAGGCTTTTATCACAACGACTAAATAGTCTTTCTTAGGTTAGGAGAACGATAACGTGGCATCTTTTCAGGGCCACCATTTTTTGACTCAATATTCGTTTATTGTGTTTCTTTCGTAACAACAGCCTACAGATTGGACATAAAGTTCATCATTTAAAACTTGATGGGAGCGTTAGTTCCTGCAACTAAATAGAAGCTTGCGAGATGGATGCGGAGCAGTATAATGCTGATTTTGTCCGTGTCACGTAAACACACGGCATGAAGCGCAGTAAATTTCTACCATTTCACCCTACGTTCTTCACAAACGTGAAGTTATGGCCGTGTAATCTTTCTCTGATCCTAAAAAAGACTATTTTATCTTTTTGTCACTGTCACTTCAAACTATCAGATGGGTTTTTCGTGTATATCGGTCTTGCACCATGCAAACTTATATCCTGTGAATCACGACTGCTTATAGAGCTGTTAGTAGCTAATTCGGGATTGCTTTATGCACCATAGCAGTTTCTGTTTACAGTTCATTCGAAATCTCCAATTTCAGATAGTGGACCTTCGGTTTTACTTAGCCTCACAATAAATAACCTAATGGAGTTATACCTGATGACCACGTTGCCCAAGTTGTCGATTCTTCTAGTCTGACTCACTGCAGCAGCAGTGTCTTGTCCAGTCAGTCGGTGACAGGCTTTGTGCTGTTCCATGCTGCTTAAATAGAGTCGTGGAAGCAAATTGTCCAAATGAGCAGTTCGTGTCTGCTATGAAATCTACAGTGTTGAATTTTGAGTTGAACTATCGACCTCAAGCTGTTTCCTTACAGTCCTTCAGGCTGCTCTTAGGTTGTAACGTCAATCGAATGATTCATCGTGTACAAGGTGTTATGGTCGCATCAGAGTTGCATTCAAGCCCTAGCATATTGCGCTTAACATAACCATGGGCGCCTATATGTGTGCATGTTTGGTTGGATTGTTGTTTTCCAGTCCATCCTAAGATGCACCAATCGTTCTTATTGTTTCCATCGAAATATCCCTCCGGTGTTTGCATGCCATCTTCAAAATGTGCATACAGAATCCCACCTCCATGATCACTTTTCTTAGCCCAAATACGACCTCATTCTTGCTTCGCTCTTTTTGTATCAGAGCATCCGATTTCAAGCCCCCATGGTCGGAGTGGCTTTGAGATTATTCTGAGCATGCACTGTTAGATTCGATCGCAGTCAGCAGTTGTTTGTGTGCAGTTCGGTTGAACGGTTCTGTACAACAGCAGTCGATTGAAGCGTCGTTGTTTATCTTATCTGTATGTGTGCCCACTGATTGCAGTTCTTCTGAAGCCAAAGATGAGTTTTACCTGGAGTTATCTTGATTACTCCGAAGCGTGCGTTCAAATGACCTTGTGGTCGTTGTTGGTTATTTTAATGCCGAACCTGGTTACTTAACAGCACAGAGGAGTTTGATTTTCTGTGCCAGCTGATCGCATCTGCAAAGGTGAATCATTTCGTCCAAGTTTTTTCTGATCACAGGCTGTTTCCAGTGAACACCATTTTTTTTATAAAGAGCGACATCGGTTCACCTGGTGTCCCCTTCACCTGTATGGCTTTGGACTCATCGATCAAATTGTCATTGGCCACCGGTGGCGTAGATCAGCTGAGAGTTGTCGGTCACTGGTCGACACCCGTGGACTTAGTTCATGCTTTGGTCCGAGCTCGCTTTTGTTTGCTCCTAGTATGAGATCCCAGGCAAAACACTTGTCGCTCACAGCTGGTTTCAGACGATAATCACTGACTTTAGTTCTGGCCGGAGCTTTCAAGATGATTGTCGCCTCAACAAAATGCCATAGAGTCGAATGAACATTGGGAACAGATAAAAAACAACCTTTTTGTAGGACCCTTGATCACGTGAGTCTCAGAAACGGTGGATGTTCCCGACCATGGTTGCTCTCCTGGACTCTCTCAAATATGTGCCCTCAAATGCGGCGCGACGCGTAAATTTCTGAGACAACTTCCCAGGAGCCTGAGAAATGATTGTGAACTGTAGTGGGCAAGAAAATCCCCACATAATGCCTGTCTCACTGTACCCTGCTCTTCGAGGCAAGCAGTGGCTTGAAGATGAGTCGACGTCGTCAGTTAAGGGCATCGAAACTTCAACCAGCAGACTTCCGGGTTGGGGTCCATGGGGTCCTCCCAAGCGAAGTTTGGAGACAGTATTGTAGTATGGCTCATTGCTGCAGTTAGTGGCGTTTTTGCTCTGCAAGTCTTCTGTAATTCTTCTGTTCGTTGCTTTGCGGTCGATTTTCTGCCACTCCTCGTTCTTTTTTTGGGTAGATGGTGTTATGAGGTAGCAGCAAAAACCAAAGTACGTTGCTGTATCATTGATGGTTGTAAACACTGAATTGGTCTTAGTCGCATTTCATTGAACTGAAGTGGTATAGTACCGAAATGGGGTTGTTCCAACTGTTTTGGGAGATTCATGCTTTTCAAGCTGACAGCTGATCTTTTTCGCGTTCTCTGAGTCCGTCATAGCATGTAATGGGGACTGGCGTCATTCGGGATATTATTTTTTTTGTATTTTGCGGTGTGTGCAGACTTTTCAGTGGCGTTTCTATTGATGTGTAATATTACCAAGCTTGTTCAGCAGATTTTTTAAGGAACTATTAAATCCTTCCTTCTAAAATTAATGTTGTTACTAAGATCGCGCTTTTCAAAGGTTCGATGATCTACTGTACTTGTTAAATCATTTTGCGAACATCGATTTTGTCGCAAGATTATTTCATCCCAATCAGGCTATTGGATTTAACGGTCCTCAATGTTTGTCTACTTTTCCCCATAGGCCATTGATTTTTATTCATGTGGGCCATCTGGAGCGTAGGGCAGATAATTTTGGGAATCGCTTTGGTCTGCTCCTATACGTGTACATTTCGGTAGCAAGTTTAAAGATGTGTTGGATTGTTTCTGGGAGATCGTTGCCATTTCGAATGAGTGGAGGTTGTAATCTCTCTCTCTGACATGAGACAGGAACGGATATGAAAATAGTCACGGTAGTTTAGTTACCTATACCAGCATGTGAAAAACTTTCTTCGTAAGGTTCAAGAGGTCAATTTGTCGAAGCATTATGATGGTGACCCCCGTACAGTACCATTTGACCTCTTTGGTTATCCATTTAAATTCAGAATGTCCGGCCATTCAATCGGTTTTCTTCTATGAACAACTAATTAATGAATTTTATTATTTCTGTTATGTTGTTTTGCTTAGATGTCTCCAGTGGTTTGTATTACTAGGTTGTAGCTATGACTTATGTTGATGAGATTTCTTCGCTAATAAGTCGTGCAGTCACCTCATTGGACAGGTACGCGAATTTCGGCACAACCCCCACCAAATCGCTCAGTCCCAGTTGATGTGTCCGGGTAGTGCGAGATGGTATAAACCACATTTTTATTTTGGAAATATTGGGGTTCTTGTGGGTGTTGATTTCAGCTTATCATTCAGGCACGCTGCCAATGATATTCTGAACGGTCTCATTTTCGGCGTTTTGTTATTCATCGAAACTGACAAACTAATGACTCTTCCATACCTGCAATCAAATCTGACCCATAGAACAGAAACTTCTCCAAATGCGTTCGCATCTAAGTTGTGAGTAGGCCAGACCACCGATATTGTCCTTCACTACGGTATCCGCATTCTAATTAGACTGGCTCGACGATTAAAGAAGTTATCATGCTGAAGAATCATGGAATGCTTTCGAGTTTCCCTAAACACGGTAAACCAAAACCTATTCAGCAATCTGATAACTCATTCGGTTGTCTTCTCTTCGAGAATGGTTTGATGCAATTTTTGTTCATAATTTTTACACTTCAGACCACAGGCACTGCCGAAGGTTCCGCTACCTAAGTTCACCTACTTTTTGGGGGCCACAATTTAATATTACATCTCCAAGTCAATATTTAGAAATGGTTTTTAACACCTCTTGTCGTATCACTTTGCTCAGTGTCTTTCTTGGCTCCTGGCCTGTTCTGTATGCGAAACGATCTGCAAATCTAAGGGCTCGCCCATCCACAATCAGCAGTGACGTTTTGTATGCTGACCGAAGCACTTTCAGGCACAGTTTAGCTCGGCCACAGCGTCAGTGCCTCCCGCAACTGTTC
>LUCM01003692.1:118930-159778 GCA_008360955.1 Fasciolopsis buskii | reverse complement strand
CAGGAGCACACGGCCTGTAATCTAGTAGCACATGAACACACACACACAGAGGTTGGAGACAAAATGTTCGGGCTCAAGACCCAAGGCCCGTAGTCGCACAACGAATGGAATAGATCTGCTGCTCCCTTGAATGAGCAGCCACACGGAACAATAAGCGGCGCGAAATACATACAGCTAGCCCAGCCCGCTGGCGGAAGAGAGAAGACGAACACAGAGTACTGCCGCGCGTTTATTGGTGATCCACCAACACAAGTCAGAATTCAAGTGAGCTCTATCGTTTATATAGTTTTGTTGGGTAGCCTTGATCAATGTGTGGACTAGCCAATCACAGAACGGGCCTTTATGAATCTTTTCGCGGACATATAAAAATATTCAATCGCGCAATATTTAAAATAACGTCAACTTCGAAATATTGAGAAAAGGACAGGTTCTTTTAGAAAATTAATAGCGGGAATGAAATCTGCGGCTCCAAAAACCTTGGAATGCTCATTGTCCATAACACCTAACTAGGTGTTTGCTCGGCGTTCCCGCTGCTAAAGTGGACACAGCGACAAGCCAGCTCACTCAGGTCCGTTGAGGTTTGCGTAAATGCTGGCGTACCAGGGGAAACGGTTTATTTTCTTGACCACGGGGTGTGTAAAATCAAAGTGATAATTTCCTGTCAAGACGGCCATTTCTTTGGCAACCTATATGTCATGATCAGTGCGACAAGATTTCCAATGCCCTTAAATTGGTTTCCAGGCTCACTCTACTTTTCCGTACTCTTACGCGACTGTTTCCTGGTAGGAGATAGGTCAGTCCCACGGGCTTCGCGAATGCTTGCTTATCAACCGTTGATGTTGGAGGCTAAATCCGTACAGATTGCCATCCAGCTTTATTTCCATGTTGATTTCGAGGCCTGCTTTCACAGTATGGAGATTAATTCAGTCGAATTTTACAGGCAGAATGTACGTGAAGTTGGGTATGCAGTAATACCGTCGAACGTTTGCAGTTTGTTTACGAATAGAAAGACAAAATTACCTCGGAAGAGCTCGAATGGTTCCGTGGTTATTGCCACACGTCCGACGTGCTTCCCATATTTGCACAATCCGTTGCCTTGGCGCTGCAACCTCATTCTAACTTTCAAAAGAGTGTATGGATAATGAACCCGTCTAACAGTGACTCCTCGGGAGCTTTTCGTTGTTTAGTTATATCTAAGTTTCACAAAGCGGGCAGCCGCTTACCTACTTATTGACTCACATGAGGTTGGTGTGCCCAACTGGTGAGACCATCTGCTCAATGAAAAAGCGATACACTTTAGAAGAAACCAATCGTGGTTTTTTTCTTCCATTAAACTGTAATCCCTTATCTTTTTATCACCGCAAGCGACCTCTCGACTTGATAAGAAACATTAAATTGCATTTTTTCCAGTGTGTACTTTTAAGCTTCATGAAGGTCAGATATTTCGATTGTATGCGGTATTCCACTCAAGTTGGGAACGGAACTGAATTTGCAATACCGAAAGCAAAACTATTGAAATTAATTAGTTGGACGAGAATAGACCTTTTCTGAACAGTCTGTTTGCCTTTTTCCTTTCGAGGCGTAGATCCTGTTATTCAATATAGGTTGCAGCTACTACAGTTAAAGAAAGTGGTTCTTTGTTTGCTTCATGCCTAGGGTTATTTTGCGTTTGACATCAGGTAGCACCCATCTACGCTTTGTTTCGTTTTTTCACGGAACTTTTACTGAATGGTCTGTGGGCATCATGGACTGTGTTTAACGGGAGTGCTGCCTGTCTACCGTCCGCAGTGCCCATCAAGAAGAAAGCTGACTTATTTTACAGTGCTCGTATATTGTGTACATATGTAACAAATTTTTTGTTTGTATGAATCGCAATCCGTATAGTTCCTTTGGTTTCCAGCTTGTTTATGACTGTTCCAAGGGATTTTGTACTGAAATACTTCGTTTGTTCGTGTGCATTCTACCTAGAAACTATCTCAGGTGATTACCAATCTGATACAATGCCTTTATTTGGATTTGTGAACTTGTTTTCCACTCCCTCTCCCTACATTACATTATTCAGTCACGTGGAAACGACGTGTCAAGCACTGCGAGTAATCCTAAAAAATTTCGCCCAACTCATCAGGCAGACGCTAGACGGGCCGTCTCTACCCGGTGTGGACTTGATGCGTGAAGAACGGTCAGTTCATAATCATAGGATGTGTTGACCTTTATGAACAACGCAAACACTAGCCAAACGTTTATGGAAATCAGTGTGACTTGTGACAGAACAGTTTGAACGATAGGTTTTTTTACTCTTTCTCCATTTTTTGCTCCAGAACCGCGTCCGGAGTGTGTAGAAAAATCGATGGGTTGGTTGGAATTGTTTGTATAAGATTACTTTTTCATGGCAGTCGGATCGGAAATGCGAGTAATTAATCGTTGCTTTGGTTACCGCGGGTAATCTTTCTCAAAACTGGTCTTTTCCCATCGTGCCGTATTACTGAGTGGTTAACTTTTGCACTCCGTATTTTGTATCCATTATGTAAGAATAGTGCAGTGATTCCAAAGTGGGACCGCTCTTTTTGAAAAGCTACGAAATAGGGAACTAGATGATGGCGGCGAGAGAGTCCGAACCCGGGACTCTTAGGCCTAATGTCCTTAACAGTGATTGACCACGGTGGGTCAATATTATATATATATATATATATATATATATATATATATACATAATCCCAGATTCCCCGGTCACTTTGGTGGTAGACAACGATCCTCGTCGCCCGGGTTCCTACCATGCCTGACCTATTAGGATCTTTTGTGGTTCTACGCTGCTGCAAGTTTCAGGATAATGGTTTTAGGTCCCTCTCCCTCGTGTGTAGTAGTCTCAAGTGGCTCTGGGGCATGCTTTTTTGCCACGCACATACGACTCGACTGACACAAAGTCACTATTTATAGTTCGCTTCCCGATAGTTTATAAGAACATGTGGCGAAAAAAATAAAGTTACCCATAATCACCGCTTACTTATGAATTTGTGTTGATCTAACTACGATTTGTCAGTTGCGTTCTTAAATAGAGGCGCTTTCTGATTTAATCCACTTTGTGTTCACCAGAGCTTACTAAGCCGCTTAATCAATGAAGGCGATTCTTTTATCCATTATTGCATTCAGTATTGTCTTAGTGGGCAAGCCAGAAGTATTTCATACACAGTAAGGAATTCTACGTCAACTAAAGTCCAGTAACAGGTAACAGTGAAGGATTGCAGAATTTCGAATAAGGGGAAACTCCGGATTGTTGGTAGATGTAATGCGACAACGTTTCGACTACCCACGGTAGTTGGCGCATTACATCCACCAACAACGCTGTTATTAACAGTATATCATTCACAATNAAAACCAGTATATGGCACATCGATTTTTCGATACACTCCTTACATCATAAGGGGGAACTCCAGTCAATTCCATTGTGCACCTTTAACTCAGATATTTTTGCGCCCCTCGTCTAACCGTCATACTGCTTCCGTAACAACCTGACGACGAGCTAGCAATAAGAACGTTTCTTGGCTTTCCATTTTAAAGGATGTCAGTTCGATCACAATGCAGATTGTTCAATAGACTTCATCCAATACTTTGGAATGAGTAAGATCAGTTCTCCAATATTTTACGATGAAACTTCAGCAAGAGCCTGTTTTTGGGTTAAAAATCCACTTAATTGAAACAGCGCTGATTTTGTTACTTTTGTCGGTTGCGAACGTTGTTGAAAATTATTTTTCCCAGTAAAGCAGGAGCATATGTCGGATGAATGTTGTACCCTGTGCAGAAGACCACTAAGTATATGATGCTTTAGCCGTTAGCTAATTCTACCTGCAGATTCAGGTTTGCGTGCATCTCATTTTGACGACCGAGTAATCTCTGAAATGTGTGCACGTTGTACCGAGGCTAAAAAACGTTAATTTCTAGGGGGTAATTTTTGTTCAAGATCTAATTTAGCACGGACAGCCGTGCTATTTCGAGTGCTTATGTTTAGAACATGAGTTTGCGGTATGCACCGGGAACATTATTTTACGAAATCCTCTCAAAAATTGTTCGGTATAACTTATCATTGCACAGTATAATACACTGTATCGTGTGTCGCTTTATGTTTATTAGTTTTTCGGACGAAAAAAGCCTTTTTTTCGTTATTTTTTTGCTATTAGACAATTTATATTACGGCGAATTTCAGTGTGGAATTGTTGCTCTACCGGCCTTGACATCACCGTGTGGAGAAATCTACCCTCTGTAGTCATAACACTGTCTATGATCATCCATCTGGCATAAATTTGGATTCAAAATTAACGTGTCTGATGGACTACCTGATAGGCAAACTCTGCGATTTCACATATTGGAATTGATATCTAAAACGTCAATGCTTTCTATCGCGTGTAATAGTGAAAAAGGCAACTCTATCGGTAGGGCTCACCCGGGTTTTCAACGCTTTACACAGGAGTATTCATGATGATGATGACCACCTCATCATGGATCGCCCTATGCGCATTGCGTAACATGTAATGCTTGTCAGAAAACATCGTTTGGTTATCTTGTTTTCGATTTCAACGGTGTTAGATGATTGTGATTTTAAAATAAGTTTATTGTTCATTACTGGTCGCTAGAAAAATCCCAGAGAATCATAATCATAACATCCACCAGTATTTCTCACTACGTATTTTGAACTGTGAAGTCGAACCAATTTGCTCGTAGTTTGATGTCTATATATATATATATATATATATATATATATATATATATATATATATATATATATATATATATATATATATAGACATCAAACTCCTGGGAATTATTAGGATTACACCACCCGAGTTATTTAAGGCCTCATGTTGTGCATCGTCTTTGTCTTTCAAATGGTATTTCACCATTTTTCCTGCTATATGTTTCTCTAGACAACGTAAATGTCGCGACTGTCTTGACCATTTGCTTGCCATCCGGTCGGCCCTTGATGCGAAGGAGGTAGCCACTAAGGCTGGGCAGTACGGACGTGAACTACTGGTCTTATTCGAACTGCTAGTTTGACGCGCATCCCCCGTGGACCGGAATCCACTCCCTCCAATCGGTTATCACCCGGATTTCCAGTTCTGGCTGGCCGCGTATGTATTCACTCGTCCTTCGCTTAACAGTAGTCTTGATGTTATGCGTCCATGTCAAGCCTTTCTGCCTTTGTTTTCTTTTCAAACTTGCATTTCGTCACTGAATGGTGACAAGTACCGTGTGACTTAAATCAGTTCGCAAGTGGGTCAGAAACACGCCGTCATCTTACTTTCTCATTTTTGCGCTGTTCATCTGCATCGAGTTTTCCTACTCCTTTTTACGGACGCGAATTATGTATTGTGTCGTTCAGTGCTGCAGTCGACATCCGTGTCAGTGCATCTGGTTTCTTTGCGCTTATCCAGCTTGTGCCTGTCGCATATTCCCGACTCACTTTCGCTTTCCCTTAACACCTTCGACCACCTTTCTGTTGCCACGTGTGTTGTCGCTGTACCGAAACGGCAAACAAATAACCGAGAAGAAAAATAATATACGCATACCCACGTGTGTCTTTCACATATCGTATTGCATCCGGTCGTTTGTCGTTTCCCTTCCCTTTCTTCCTTTTGTCCACCTTTTCTCAATTTTCCTAGTAATTAACGAAACGAATGGTTGTCATGACCAATTCGGTAATCATCTGTTGGTCCCGAAAATTTTGATCAGCAAATGGAACTACGTTCTTGAGCGTTTATGCGATTGTTTCCTGTTTTCTCTCATTTCCGTCACGCGATTGACTCGTCGTTTAATGTCATGATTGTTTACACGAAGCGCATCTTCCGACCTATTCTGGAAAGGTTTTAGTTGTGTTCATAGGCTCACATTGTACATACTATCCCCTCATCCTAACACCCATAGACATTTCAGTTCGCATTGCATTTTTACCCACGTTGGTGGTTTACGCATGATCAGATGAACAGCTATCACTCTGGTTAATCATGGATTGGTACGAACGATTGGCCTTTGAAATCGACTGAAAAAAGGCTTAAGTCCTTGGTTTCGCGGTAGTGGCTGTCCAATCAGATAACGTTTAGCCAGTTCGACGTCTTTTCCGCAAGGTATATTATTCGATGTGTAGCCCATGCTCTCATCATGTTGTTATTCGATTCAGTCTCACTTTTTCTAGAGATTGGAAATCTCTGCTTTTGAATTATTTTTGCTTATAAGTAAAAAATCGTGTTTAGATAAGGTGCCTACTTTTTAGTACATCATTTATCCGTGGCTGCGGTGGAACGAGCGTGCATCATAGTTTTCATGGTCCGTTGCACTGGAGGGAGCGGTAACTGTGACCCTAAAGCGTGAAGTAGCTCAGAGTCACTGCTTGCCGGTCGATACTATTGGCTGGCTCCCACGTTGATTTTTCTTCCGGTCATGTGGTGCTCGCACCTCGTATGATTCACATTTTGCTATCCAAGGCTGGTTGCATCTTGGCAACGGATCAGCATAAATGCTGATCTATACACCTGGTTGCCACCATCATTCTCTTTCCACTTGGTTTTATTTATCTGATGGGCTACTCCGTCGTGACCGATCGTTATATAGGTAGCAGGCAATCCCCGTCAGATCCGTATTTCACCTTAAATGTGTTGACAATGAAATGGTCTCACTGTACTCGGATCCATTCTTCGCAGTTTGCTGTGGCTTTGCTTCAGAGGAGAACCGGGATTTCTGAATTTGCGCATTTTCGATGTCTTGGTGTACAAACCACTTGAATGGGTTTTCTGGAAAAATTTTATATTAATGAAGTAAACAAATTGTATTGTGGGCGAACTACAAGGTATACACATTTTGGAACTGGCCCAACTAATTGTTTTTTCATGCGTAGCTAAGTGTTTATGGGACGTATGACCCTTGGCATGGAAATAGTAATTCGACCGTCATTTGATACTAAGTCCCAGAAGCTCAAGGGAGACGGCGTCTGTTTTGGGCACAAGTAAACTGGGTTTATGAACAGGTTCCGCTACATGAGTCAACTTAATGAAACAATTTTAGCTAGTGATTGACAATGGGTCAGTTATCGCAGCTTGTTGTCCACCACCAAATAGTTGTCAGCGGCGCCGTTCATCTGAGTTTTCAATGATGTCCTCATGACTTTCACTGTAGCTACTTCTCAGACGCGGGTTTCTGTCGCAGACCACTTAACATCAACGATTGTCGCGAGTTTATCACAGTTTGGTCTGCCTTCTGATTCAAGCATGTCTTATATGTATTTCTTGTGTACTTAGTTGACGTATCAGCGGACGCTGGGACAGTCGACATTTGCAATCCGCCGCTTTATATCACTAAGCGTAATGGACAGTGGAGATTACGAATAAACTACGTGTGAGCTGTGCCTCTCATCTGTCTGAGCAACTTTCGCTGGCAAACTTTCCTCCGTGATTGGAATTTGCTATTGAATTTGGTAAACGCCCGGTTTCACCGAACCTAGTCGACCGGCGCCGCTTGAACATCGGGATGGAAGAACGTCTTCCATAAAGATCTCCCTACATAGCCTCACTACTTATGAGTAGACTGAAAGTATCGTAAAAGTACTTGGAACCCGTTTGAGACGAGAGGCCCAAGTGATTTCCATCCAAGTCGAACCAAAGACGACTCAGTTGATTTGCTTTCGTCCTCGTCTTACTTTCTATGTAGGCAGATACGGACATGCTCTAACCACATCCGATGGTTCCTCGGATTTTCATTCGTCCTCTTGTGACTATTCGGGTGAGCGACGAAATCATAGGACTTATCCTCCCCATACCCCCTTTTTTGCCTTAAAACAGAACTGTGTTTGGTCAGAAGGGTCGGCGAGCGCATGGCGTAATAATTTATATCAAACCTCATAACGAAACTGTTTGCTCTGCACGAACCAGAACATAAGAAGCATGATAAATGTACAGCATCCCAGCTGGAATTCCACAAACTTTTCCATCGTTTACCAGCCTCTGGCCGTCGTTTAATAGCCTCGGGCTATATTTAGGAAGCATAACTAAGGTTGGAGTGAGTTTACATACACCGAAAACGTCCACATCAAATGTGAATTGTGACATTCGTAATGTGAAGTGATAGCTTAACACGAATTTCGACAATAACCGCAATTTTAGCCGAAAAATATGCGTTCACTTCACTGTAGATCACAACTGCCAAAAGCATTTTGAGGCTGCTAAACGATGATAAGCGGAAGAAAAGCCTCTAGAAGTGGTGACAGTCGGATTCCAAAAATCCATTCACAACATTACTCTTCCATGGCCATGGTCCATGTCCATGGAGCGGGGTCATTATCAAGATGCTGATCAGATGTAATCTCTTTTGTGCCGCCTCACTTGGTGTTTGGACCCATATGAAAACCTGGGAATATTTAATAACAGGATTGGAGGGAAATCCCAGCAACGGGCCCACCGACTGATATGCTTCATCGTCAGAGCAACCAGGCTGTTGTTGCCGCCAGCGGCAGAATTTCAGGGGCTTGATTTTTTCACGGTAAACTATTGGTCGGGCTTGTTTTCCCTGGGATTCTCATAATCAGCGCACGAACGTATGTTGCTCGAATTTACCACGGGAGTGAAGCACTCAGTGCGTTGTTTGTCTTTTATGGCCTGGTATCATTTTTTAGATCTCGCATTAGATGATCTGGAGTAATGTCGAAGTCGTTTCTCATACACCAGGTTTTGTAACCTAGCTGTCTAGCGACGTGTTGCGTTAATCTGACTCGAAGTCAAACTTTTTTCCTGCGGAACAGACTACTCGATAATGACCAAATGAAACTGACAGGAATCAATGTCCGACGCAAAGATTTATCAAAAACTGAATTAGAAAGCACGCGATCGTCATGAGGAACGACGAATAAAGAATGAGCAAACACGCGAAAGTTCCATAATTGAGGATTCGTGTACACCTCTGACATTATTCTCATAAAACAGATGGTTGTCCCTTGGTCATTGTTCTCTCAGCCCTTGACGAGAAAGCCTTGGGATTCTTGCACACTTGGGGAGTATGCATACTTTAGAGATTCTCAGTCATGTTAAGGTTGCATCTGGGCTACCCATTTCAAAATGGATGTTCACTCAAATGAACGCTGGCTCCCGATTTTCCCGAAGTCCTCAACGAATGTTATCGATCCTTTTATTTCCTTAACGTCTGGCAATGTTGCGAATGCAAGACGATCATCCATTGCTACCGGATTAGAGCTTGATACGTCAGCACACACAACACCAAGGTGGTGTCCGAGGGAAACTGTGTTCCTTTGTTCCCTTGTTCTCATGGTGAAAATCGGTTGTCCGCTCTCCACTGTCAAGTTTTTTCAACTTTATTACATGAACCACAGAAGCGTTATCGATTTCTGATCGGTGTGCCACGGGTTCTGAAAAGTCATATCACGGTTACATTCACTGGTGGACTGAAGGCCGTCTCGGATAAAGTTTCCTACAGAGTGCAACAGAAAAACTACTGCGTTGTAATTGTTTATATCCCACGTTAGTTACTGCATTTTTTTTCACTTTATTTTGTCGTTATCTGCGAACTGTGAAAACAAGCTCCTCTCACGAACTATGAGGTAGCCGGTAGACAACCAGAGCACTTTGTGGTAAGACCATCCGAATCTCTGCGTATGGGGTCTCATGGGCCTTTCAGATCGTTCCGAATAATTCGACCTCTTTCCGAAATATAGTTAAAAGTTACGTGGTCTCTCGGAAGCTCGTCAGGTCGAAGTGCCACCAGCCCGACAATAATTATTGGATAGTTGATTGGCCGAATCCGTCTTTTGTCTGTAGGGATACAGTGCCTAGACAACTAGATATCGGTTGAATTTTACTGTTTCCCTTTATTTCTTAATTTTTCCTCCAGAATATCCATTTTCGAAATAATACCCCATCAGTAACATGATTTTCCCGAGCCCAGGTGCCGACGATGGTCCGTGAATTCTTGAACTGGAGGTCGCATGTTCGAATCTCTCCACGGCCGAGCTACAGTCTCCTAACTGCGATCCCTTTCCCGAAAAAAGCTTGCTGTTTTATTCCATTAATAACAAGACTAAACGGTAGGAGGAAGATTAAAAATGAACAGAGAAGAATGTGTAAATTGTAAACCTTGTTCGTGTATCAAACATGATTCGAAGGCCACGAGATTATTTAGACTCTAGCTGGGAGAATATCACATATATCTTTCTGTTCCATACTTCGATGAAGACCAATTGAGCACTTGTTTTATATATATATATATATATATATATATATATATATATATATATATATATATATATATATATATATATATAAACGCAACTGTTGGCAAATCTTTGATTGCCGCTCGATGATACATGACAAACATTCTTCTTTTTAATATTAAGTTGCTTAGCCACGGAGCTCTTCATTGAACCAGGCTGATTGATTATCTCCGGTACAATCTAACTTTGCCCTTTAATGGACAATCGTTTATCACATTCACAATTAACCTCACTGTACTGAACTCTCGATATTGGGGATCATCACAGGCGTTATCCAGTCAGTGAGCGGCACCATATGCGCCGCACTCATTGGCAAGCTATTAGCTACATGTGATATTGCATATCCGTTTATCAGAGGTTTAGTCGTACACTGATAAACGACCGGGTGAGAAAATAACACGAAGTACGAAATACTGCAGTATACTGTAGGCCCAGTGTGTACGTTGTTATTGTTACGTTCAGTTTGGCACTTGCAGAAAAGTGGGTACGCATTGTAAAGCGTGAATTCTCACGGGTGCGACATAGTAAGATATTGTTTTTATGTAGGAATAAAAGAATGCACACATCATAGGCAGCATTTTTATGTCATACATAATTAGATGCTAATGAAGTCGGTCTACCAGGAGTTGGGGGGGACGTTGGATAGTAGAGGTTTTTATTTCGTGGTAAGGAGGTCAGTGGAACAATGATAGTATTTGTGGGATTATCCATTTCTGATTTCGGCTAATGAACCAAGCAGGGTCCTTAGATCAGTTTCGGAACGCGGCCAGGGTAGCCACACAGCTTCAGGATAAGCTAATACACACAGACACACACATCACCATTGTTCGGTTGGCCTTCTTCTTCGAAGTATGAAAAAAAACTGTCCAATATTCTCCCAGCTATACAAATAATCTGATTGTCTTATTTCTGGTACGGATGAACCAGCTTTCTATCACAAACAGCTTAAAGAATCAGCACTAAGTTTCGAGCAGAAAACATCTTCTGGGGCCAAAAACTACAAATGATGAATGACACTATTGTTGTATGTGGGATCTTGACTGAAAGAGGTTACTATCGTTAAGTGTTGACAATTTCTAAAATCCACTATATTTCCGTGAAACAAGATGTATAGAAATAACCGATGAGTTATATTCTTTCCGAAATTTTCCAAGGTGGGATGTCCGATGTCGGCCGCAAAATGATTCCTCGAAGCGTCGCTATTTTGTTCATTATGAATAATTCTCTATGCCGCTGCGAACCCGTGACTTTAGCATGGATGCCTCCGAATCGACCAGCGATGCTAAGGCTGACGAATAAGTTGGTTTATTAAATGCTTCTTCTGAAAATGTCTGCCAGAATGCCTGTTCACACCGCTGGGAAAAAAAGCAATCAAATACTAATAATGCGGCAGATATTATCATTGCAACAAATTTAATAGACTAGCTTAAATTTCTGCTCATTCCGAGGCTTCCATTAACCTGTTCATGAAAAATTGGTTCTGACTCACGTTAAGAGAGCGGATTATTCAAATACTTTACAATAAATGTGACTTAGTTGGGGTTTTTGAATTATGAAAACACCGCGGTCGGGAACGTTTGTAACGAGTCGACATTTGGGTTACCCTTGGTAACCTTTCCCAAGGATTGTAAGCCTCCCTTGAGAAAGATTGTCTAAGGTAACAAAAACGACTGCTCATTACAAACGCTGCCGACCATGCTACGTTCTTCATACTTTAGCTAATGTATAGTTTGGCAAATCTTTTTTTGGAGACAAACAGAAATACATTCGATTCGGATATATTAAATGTGGCTTAGTTGAATGTTTCACTTATTATGGGTGTATTGCTAACTGTCCTTTTGCAGAAGGATTAGCCTGTTTGAACTTTATTGACGACGCAGTGAGCTGTCTAAAATGATGAATAAAACTATTTTGATTTCTTAGACCAACCTGATACGAATCAGTCTGAAAGTCACAATTAAGACTAGTGAGAGGCCAAGGATGAACCGGAGTTTACCTTCATCCGAAAAGCGCATAAGTTACAAGATCAGTTTTGCCTCTTTGCCTTGGCAAATCCTTGGGTTTTTGGTCAATTGCCGGAATGTCTGAGCAATATGAGCATCTGACTTCTTTATTTCCACCTAAATGCAAAGCTATTACAAATAATAATTTATGTGTGATACAGTTGTTCCTTCCTATTTTATCTAGGTTTTTTCAAAGCCGTCAGCCATTTAATACCATAACAGAGACTGTTCGAGTTGATCACTGTATTTACCAGTGGCAGTAAAATTCAACGGATCGACTAGTTTGGTCACAGAGACAGATCGGCCAACCAGTTGACCTCTGGTCAGCGAATGTGGGATCATATCAATGGCCGATTGATGAGCTCCGTCGTGCTAGGCAACTTTTACATGGTCTTTGTTCAAAGTGAATTTCACTCAGCCTTACTTACTTGGCCGACAGAATATCAATCACTCCGTTTTTTCATAAGATAACGCCACCGGAACTGAGTTGTGAGCTCTGTAAAAAAGCCTTCGTGCGACAAGCACGTTAATTCGATGTCGGTGTATGATTGCGTTGTTGCTGATTTCCAGGTATAATCAAAGAATGCCTTTATCTTGATTAACCCTGTGGCTGACCTGTCAACAGCGAGATGTCAATTATCTGACTGATTGACACCTGATTGGGGACCGGCAATTCAGGTCCTATCAACGAAGCTGAAAACAAGCGTGTTGAATTACCATCTGTGTAGAGTTCTGGGACGATCCTGCTTCTTGCGTGGTTAAAAAAAATCACCATTATCCGCAAAATGAGCAGTCTATGACAAAATTGTTCTCTGGTGTATTAGAAGTGGAAAACCGCACAAGCAGCCTCCATCGCTTTGTAATAAATGGGAAACTCGATTAGCTGTCCCACTATTATGGAAGCTGTATGAACTCCATTTAAGTTTGAGAACTGAAGTCGTGAAATTTTATCTTATCAAGGATAAACAAGTTTAGGATAAACGGACACCGAAAACTGATTAAGGCTCAAGTGACCAGTTCACGATTCTGATGCTGATGCACTGACATCATGTAAGATTATATAATCCGAATAGGAAACGCAAAATTACTGAAATAAAATGGTTGTTTCCAACAGCAATGTGATTTCAGCTACATTGAAGGCAGTTTCCAAGAGCTGAGTAACTCAAACCAACGGCTTTATTGTTGTAGGTTCATTGAAGTGACAAATTGGCGCTCTTTCCTTGACTAAACAATAAATGATTATTCGTAATCTAAATACTAGAACAAATAACGAAATTTGGGCAGCTTTAGTCGTTCACGTTTATTTTTCTAGATATTCTAAATATTTATTACGAATATCAAAACCAAATGATGTAAGGAGTGTATCGAAAAATCGATGCGCTATGTATTGGTTTTAATTTTGAGTGATATACTGTTAATAACACAGCGTTATTGGTAGATGTAATGCGCCAACGTTGCGATCACCGTGGGTATTCTTTCTCAAGGCAAGTTTTACAAAATCTGCCAACAACGCTGTTAACATTTTATCACTCACAAGTTTTTTTTCCGAAAGTTCATACTTCTGATGGGGAGGATGTCATTTTTTTCGGGAAACCCGAGGCATGTAGCATAGCAGGAGAATGACTTCCATTTGTAAATCTCTCAGCCTCAATGAAGATTTCATTTCCATTTGTTACTGCTTGCTGGAGGCAATTGGACAGTCCTGTTATTTCCCCGATTTATTTTTCATGTTACTTTTTTATCTACTCATAAGTAGCAAAGGTAGCTGCGCGAATTCATCATAGTGGTGTGTTACTCAAGAATAGCTCATCTTCCCAGGGGATACGCACTGATCAGGGGCGCACAAGAAACAGACTACAAAACCGGATGACCTAAAACTCAGAGACTGGGTCAAAAGTAGATCACTATTAAGTTACTCAAATCTACAAACGTTAATGTGCCTTCCACCACCAGGGCACGGGAAGACCATCTCCAGCAGTTGTCCAATTTCAGTCTGCTAACCTGAATTTGTGAATCTATTAGGTCAAGAGCCCAGCTACTGTTGTCTAATTTGTGATCCAGTTTCACGGCTACATCGCCAGTGCTTACGTTATTTGAAATTCACCGATAATGATCACTGGATGTTGGGACAGAAAGGTCGAACAGCGTCGTAGGTCTCTTTTAAACAATATAGTAATTGATACAGTTACCAAAGTTGCTGAACAGGATCCATTAGACTTGAAAGTTCCAAATGAGCGTCTAAGAACCATAGCACGATCTTATGGACCAGTGTCCGCACTTTAAACCAAACTCATCAACTTAATCAGGGCCACACTTTTCCATTATGTTTCAATAAATTGTGTCACTTATATGGAAAGCTGCGTGTGTTAAGGTTGAAATATTCCCAACTCGAGTCATCAAGTCCCATGGCCTTGACGAACGGCGTAAACAAACAAAGTCATGACCCAAACTCTCTAAAGCTGGCATACGAAAGCAACTCCCTGTGACTTCTCAACGTGGCTACCCCAGCAAGTCGCTACATGAACTCCGGTGATCAATATTATTTTTCAACACTTTATCCATCTCTGGATAGTTGTATGTAATTCACTCAGTTTTAGATATCTTGCATTTCTCCGTCACCATTGGGTCCCAATCATTTCGCCGTAGCGGACAGTACGACACGTAGGCGGGACTGTAATGCTGCAATTACTCATCCACTACCTTTAAATTTTATCTTACCCCGATTTCCATTCATGAGATGCACTTATAGCCCATTAAGTCGATCCTTAGACAACCACAATTCGGCTTATCCAAGTGCGCTGAAAATCTAAAGAATATCACTGTAACTGATGGACAGTTTACTTATGGATGTTTATGCTTTTGCCAAGGGTAAACTGCAGTCACTGTATTTTAAGCAACTGCAACGCTCTGCATGAAAACTAGTGAATCTGGAATCACAGACAGAGCAGCTAGAGTCAGAAAGGACCCATGGGCTTCTGGCTGTTTGCAACCGATTATCGTATATTGGGGACCAGCTACCGTGCACATAAGCTTGGCGACTGAAAATGTTGAGGATCAGGCACACAAGGACATGGGGATAACCACTGAGATCCACAACCTCTCCATGTGGTCACAAAAGTTCATATTGAGTTCCACTATCATCATCGTTAGGCTTTAAACTACTTAGACTAGCCGCATTGACAGTTCTCTTTTCCATCAGGTTACACTTTCCTATAGGGAAATGGGAAATGCAATGGTCATTCAGGCTCGCCCTGCTGTTTAACGCTGAATGGTGTTGATGAATATGAACTTTCGATAGCTCATTGTGAAAGTTCACACTGGTATCACGAAGTAACCACTGGGGGCTCCGCAGTTCACAGTGAGGGACCAGATGCTGGACAATCTGGTACAGTCACTTCCCACTATCCTCAGAAAAGCTCATCTTCATTCACTACTTCCAAATCTTTCCGAATCGAAGTCCGTAGTACAGAGAACTAAATCACTACTTGAATTTCTGCAATATCAGTATGCGGACCGATATGTTCAACGGCATTAGCATTCATCTTCCATTAACCTATTGAAGCATGAGTGCAGTTCACGAGGTGTGCCCCATAGTCGATAAGGCCCATCATATGGTGGAGAAAAATGGTAACCATGGCCGTGAAACTTGGAACGCTTTAGAATCACAAGACATCCCATTAGGTTAGGTATGGTTGCGATCCGGATGAGAGCGAGTGGGCATCTGCCACCAAAATGAATGGCGGATCCGGAATCCCAGCCTCTAAAAGCTGTGGGATGACGGACGCCTTATCCATCTGCTTACCACCCTTCAATTATGCTGGAGACTGTGATGCGCAGTGGTCTCGCTAAGAATGTGACTCACCTATATGCATGCAATCGAGAATATGCGGTTCTGTTTTGGTCACCATGATAACCACCAGTTAGCAGCTAGTGCAGTGAAATAATGGGTAAACCGAGGGATGGAATAAACAGCTAGGTTCAAAAATGAAAGGCGCCGAAGAGGTTTCGTTCATGTCGGCCGCAGGAGATAATATCGGAATGTGTAAAACCCAATTGAAAATCACTGTTCTGAAATCCGTGACCCTAACATATGAGCTTTCCTACAGAATCGGTCTGCAGAAACCTGGCGTAAGGAAGGAAATCAAAGAATCCGACGGTACACTGACTGATTCTCGGGATCGGAGCCTGGTGCATTGAGCAGAACATGTCTGCGAGCAGTTTGGTTGGCTCACCGCTTTAGTCGACTCTCCATCTGTCTGAAAGTGAGCATATGTAGGTGGATACCAGTCCTCCATCCAGAATGCAACTAATCGGGGAAATAATTTTTCTTAAAAAGAATAAGGCAGCCGCACCAGATGTAGTGTCGTCATTGTTATTCAAGGATAGTGACGAGGTGTTAACATCGGAGTTACCAAAACTCCTGGAATCAGTTTGGGAAAGGGAAACGATTCCGAAGGACTGGTTTCAATCGATGATTAATCCGAATACAAGAAGGATGATAGATCCTAATGTGAAAACCGCAGAGGAACTAGTTTAGCAAGCATTGCGTCCAAACTTCTGGAGGGAATTATCACCTAACAATTATCTAGTACTACCGAAGTGTGCATGCAAAAGAAGCAAATCGGTCGGAGTTTTATTGACCAAATCTTCATTTTGCGACAGATCTTGGAATATGGGTACATACTGCATAGATCCACGATTTCTGTCTCCCTTCATTTGAAGGCGATGTTCGGTTCAGTAGAGCGTGCAATTCTTTGATGCTGCCTCTCACTGAACAGTGTGCCAAAGAAAATCATTTCACATATTCAAATCCCGTATGTTAGCAGCCGAAGCCGAGTTCGTGTTTACAGTGATCATCCACCCGAGTTCACCACGAGATGTCGTGTACGACTGGGTTGTCCCTTTTCAAGTGTTCCTTTCGATTTCCTCATTGAGATGGCCATGAACATGACCTCATCCTAAATTGAGAATAGTGACATTGATATTTGTTCAGGCAGGAGGCTGTCTGAATTCGAATATATGGACGACGTTGTGCTACTGAGTGAAGATTCACGGAAGTTGCTGAATCTTCTCGATCATCTATCTGAATGATGGTGTGGAAATATTTGGTATGCGTTTTGAACCTTGGAAGTGTGAAATACTGTTGCCGGATTGGGTTGGATTGTCTGGAAGACGTACCTGATTCTTGGAGGGGAAGAACTGGTTGAGCTGGATAGATTTAATTATATGGGTAGTTGTATGTCACCTTGTGGTCTTATATCGAAGGAAGTGTGTTCATGCATTCAAAACGTCCGATTGGCATTTGTTAATTTGAGAGATCTGTGGCGTCCACGTGAGTTCTGGCTATCGATCGAATGTCAAGCGCATTGGTAGAACATGGTGAGTGAGTTGTGTGAGTAGGTCAGAGGTTAAATTTGAGGCATTGGATCCTTGCTTGAAAAAGGTGCAAAACCAGAATAGATTAAGGTAGCTGAGACATGAATTGCGCATGCTTACAGAACGACTGTTTCTTTGTAGGCTGTTGTTGGAGGCAGGTAGCAGTTAAAGAATGGTTTCGGTAGGTCGTTGAATGACGTGACAAAGTACGTGAAAGTTTTAACCACTGGAGTAGATCGTGTTAGTGCAGTTAGACTACCGAGTTGGGATCTTCAAACCATCCTTCCACGTGATTGTTGAAGGCAATAAATGTTATGGCTGAGTGCCTCACTCAGTGACTTTCTTACTTTCTAAACTTTTCTTCTTCTGCATAGTTCTCCAACTTACTGTTTTAGCATCGATATTCACTGCTCCTCGTTCTTTTTTCCACTCGAACAGATGATGCTGTGAGGTAGCAACCGCAACCAGAACACGTTGGTGCGAGGTTAATGATTGCACAAACTGGAGTGAACTGAATCTTCCGAGTGCATTCGAATTAGCTGTTCTGATTTCATAGTAGATACCATCCGTCTTCCACGTTCATGAGAGCACACTCTATCTAGCATATTACGATGGATAAGAGGAACAAAATGGAAGATATCCCCTGAAAACTTTAAACCTGTTCGGATGAATTTATTGTCACTGTGGATGTCACGAATTTCTTATATTCAGCAACACTAGCAGTAAACAACCGATTGGACATTCTGACCACTGGATGAGATACAATAATAAGTATTATTGTCATAACTAACAATAATCTCTTCCCGGTGAAAGTAACCATGTGTGTCTAATGGAATCCAAACCTTGATTTCTGATTAATATTCGAACGTTCCGATCCATTCTCAGCTGACTGATTTTGATTGTCTAGCCCATTGTTCTTCATGCACACACTTAAGCAAAATACCATACGTGCACAGTCATACCACCACCTCACTGCCTCCACCGTTGACTAATGGATAAAAGTATGTCGTGACAGAGATCAAAAAGGAATTGGTAATTGTTGCTTGATATCTATATCTTATCGATTACTTTTGATGTGTCAACCATCGACTAAGTGCCCACACAGTAGATCCTGAGGTAACCTGCATAATTAGCAAGACCACTGCCTACAGCAGTATTCTTCCAGTTATAAGGTGGACGGGATGACTTGAAGCGTGTTCATGAATGGTGTGGTCCATAGCGCATTCAGTCAAGCCTCCCATTTTGGGCGCAGTGGGTATCCACTGCTGGCGATTGCTAACAAGAATAAAAGAACTATGCTATGGTTTTCTAGAGGTGAGTTAAGTGCTGCTGACACAAGATAAGTAATTTCCTGCATCATATTTGTTGTCCGAAACTCATGGTAATCACTGTTAAACCACCTCAAGCCAAGTCAGGCCAAGTAAAGTCTTTCGACTGCTTTATCATATGAGTTGCTGGATGAAAAGAATGAAAAGAACTATGCAGCGTAACATCATAGTGTACTCGAAGTGTGACTGATTTTTTAATTGTTTTTCTCATGTTCGACGACTATGTACATGGAATGTGGGAATTATTCGCTACCTTTCGTTCTCAATAACTTTAACGGATTTGTATCCCACTGTATGCGCGTCAATACAACCGGCGGCTAAAGACTGAGTCTCAATCCGTAATCGTCCCTGTACGTCTACCACATTTCTGTCACCAGTGCTGTACTTGCGGAATATTCCTCGGCAGAATGTGGGTAGGCAGCCTAGTTATTTTTTGCATATCGGATGAAGTATCTTCGTACGCACAGAAGGCTCGATGGATATTTAACAATCTGTGGAGTTGGTATAACTTCGGACAATTGATCAACGGTGGAGTTTATGCATCACCAATGGGGTCGAGGTTGATATACGATTCAGAAACATGATCGCTGAAGGCAAATGTATGGAAGCTTTCTGCATCTGAACATCGTTATCTTCATAGTATCGGTAGAATATGGTGAGACAGTTTTTCTAATAATTCAGGGGTTAGAAGTAAGTTGCTGATATATCGGGTTTTATTTTTAGGTTAGAACATGTCTTAGCCAGGTCTATATAACCCCTGCCTCACTGTACGCTCCTCTCCGAGGCAAGTGGTAGATAGTTAAAGGTGGTCGGTCGATGAAATGACAAAAATATGCGCAAACATAACCAGCAGATTGGCTCGTTTAGATCCAGTTAGACTATTGGTTTGGAGTCCGCAAGAGTTCCCAGAGTGATGGCTGGGGACAGCAGAGGAGCAGTCGTTAGAATTATTGGATTCAGAAACTTCCCTCTTTTGTATAGTCATGCACGTTATTGCCTCGTAGATGGCATCGTCCCATTTTTCGTCAGTTCTCCATGTGTTGAGTAAACGGTATTGTGAGGTAGCAACCAACAGCAACAGCGGTTGTAGAAAATGAAATCAACCGAACTATTCCCTGTTCCTGTAAAACTATGGGAAACATTGCTGTTATGACCTTTTTAGTCTCGTGATTTAATTTTCTCACGTGTGATTCGCACGACAGAATAAACCACTCCCCCTCTGATAATATGGTCACTATACAAAAAGCTTTACGATGACTTCTAAAACCGCTTGGTGCCTGTGGTAACCTCCCCACACCCGCCTATTTAATAACGGGAAGAATCAAGGTAGGAAGGAACACCAATGACAACAATCTGCGACAATTCTGCAACTCGTATTCCCCACCACTGGTGACAATAAGAGACCCAAGTAAACTTGACATCGTTAAAATCGACTCCTCAAATTTATCTGATTCGTTCGATCGCATCGAATAAAATGATGATTACAGAATTCCAGGACAAAAAACACGAAGAACAACGCAGTGAGAAAATTCCTGGTGTTCAAATAATTACCCTCACGTTTCCACGGACGCTCTAATTCTTCGCAGCATTCGGTAGACTTAAATTCCCTCATCGTCTCATGTTTCCTTTTACAAATAACATATCTTCTTTTCCGGGAATCTCCCTTTCTCATCCAATTCTCGGACAAACTAAGTTATTCAACTAGCACTCTCATCATATTCTCGTTTGAGAGGAAGGCTAAAATCTAATTGACATTTAGTATTTCGTCAAAAGAAGTGTGTGAATATTACAAAAGTTGATCGGATATTTCCCTTCAAAGTGATCATTTATGAGCAAAAACCAAGTCACTGTTGCCATTTGGGATCAATCTCCATCCAAAATTCCATCGGTGAAGATGCGACTAACCTACGCGTCAGCTGCTGTCTCAGTGTAGACCTCATCTTGATGAGGTACACACGGTGAAAGGTTGGATCATCTGCATTCGACGATGAGAACAGTTCGTCTGGATCACATGACGAAAAGTGTGATGGTTAAAACGTCCGGGTGAATGTTCCGTGACTGTGATGAGTCGATCGATTTTATGGCGAGTATTTGTTGGCGATATATGAATACGATTGTACATTTTACATGAGTAATATCCAAATTAACGGGGCCAGCACACTATAGTAAATCGCTGCTAGTTGAACGTTCAGGGGAACTTATGCTGTCTTTTCCTTTCCCGTTTACCTTTCAGATGCAAATATGTTGAAGAGATGCGAGCCAGAGAACGTGTCGAAGGACGATGACTTATGCCAGGAATGATTTGTTTGCCCGTGTTGGTTGCCCTATATTCCCTGACCTGTACGTGGCCTCGAAACCACACTAACAACGATTTCTGAATTCTGTCTGTACTCCATCAATGAACGTTGCCCCTCAGTTCTATGTTTCTCCATGGATTGTTGTGACTGACTTATTCTTGTGCCTCCATTAACACCAGTAGTTCCATTTTCTGACTTTCTACATTCCAATGCCACCCTATGTTATCGTGAATCTACTCCGAACATAATCTGGATTACCTATCACAACACATGATCGGATTCGCTGTTATGACCACTCAGCAGATCACTCTTCTTTCAAGACACCCTGACTTGTGAACATTATGCTAAGACGTATACCACCAAACAAATTCGTATCTCAGGGAGTGTGCTTGAAGACTCTCCGTTAAACAGCCCATGGACGAATTGTGTCCGTTCATCCAGATGTTACTCAACTTCAGCACCCATTTAAGCGGCATTCTGTCCTTATTCCGGAGATCAAACTAGCGCAACTGACAAACAGTTATCAAAGAATTGCAGATTTGATGCTTCAGTTGATTCTTCAACGAAAGCCTTCTGTCCATATTGATGGAAACCAAAATGAGGATATATATATATATACCAGAATCTAATTTGTAGCTTCAGGAATGCGCATGGGAGCTCTTCGCTTAAAAGTCCACAGAGGCAGCAGAACTGTGATTCGTTGATAATTCATTGTCATTTGGACTGAGCCAACCTTAGGAACGAAGAGAGAATACCACCGGAATATACACATGCATATTTCAGAAACTGTAATTAGTATCTGGTTGAGTGACACGAGAGTACCTGGTACGCAGCCTGACAAGCGGCAATAACCACGAGACCGGTAGTATGCTTCTGGGGGAATTTTGTTCGTACATAGGTTACCTCAGTTCGGTCTCCATCAATATGGAAAGAAGGTATTCGTTGAAGATTCAAATGAAAGATCAAAACTGTAATTCTTTGATACTTTTTTGTCAGTTTCGCCAGAATGACCTCCGGAATAAGGACGGAATACCGCTTAAATATGTACTGAAATTGAGTAACGTCTGGATGAATCGACAAAATTCTTCCATGGATGTAGAGTGCGCAAGTGAAGATTTATTTACTCTGATGTGTACAAATCCGTTACTGATCCTTCGGTTGCCTTTTTATGACATCCTTGAAGCGGTAGTATAGCCCTAGAGACATCCCTCATAGCCGATTGGGTCCACTACATGCGGAGGTATCAGCAACCATGACCCCGAAACGTGGGATAGCATGCAATCACATGAGCTTCCGTTAGATTAGGTGAAGTAACGAGACTGAGGACTGCGATTTGCTGTTTCACTGAAGTGACAGGATGATCCGGGATCCGAAATTCTGACTTTTTAGGGTGACGGACGATTGACCACCACCGGCCTAATCGCAAAAAGTGTCCTACTAATTCTACAGGTAATGTGGTTTTACAGTTATCGACTGAAGTTTCGGTTGTCGTTGTTAGTCTTGCTATGGACCAGTTTGCGTTTTGCAGATTATAGTCTATTCCATACATTTCTAACTGAACTCTGTTCCGATACTCTAACTGCTACTTGGTAATAATTTGCTCACCAATATCGTTACCCAAATCATAATTTCCCGTTACAAAGTTCATTCTAGTGCAAACCTAACGATAGGTGATAACCAACAAACCGAGCCATGGCACAAGTGCCAAGGCCTAACCAAGCTCCTTGCTTACACTAATTCCTATGCCACAAAGGGCACCGAAATCAACGCCCATTCTGCAGAAAGCGGAAATAAGATATTTGTTACTCTACTTTGTCCTGAGGTTGAATTCCGTTTTAAAAAACTAGGACAGCTAGAGCAATGTCGGGGGCACTTACATTCTCGCTCGCGTTTAACCGAAGTGAACGGAACAGTGCGGCTGAATTTTCGGTTTTGACCAAATAATCAAGCCAACTGAACAACACTTTCTACACCACGCTACCTATCACCTTACGCTTGTGTTGGTGTGTTCGTCAGGCTGTTTTGATTAACTAAACACGCTGTTCTCACACCCCTAGCATGACCATAAAAGTGACAGGTGGAACGACGACCTGCCCGTTCTGACTGCGTTACAGACATTATTGGACCAACCACAGGCTGACGATAACTGTCCAATCAACGATGAGCATTGATTCCGAGACCAGAAAACCGGAGCAATAAATTCCGCATATCACGCATCTCCTTTAGGCGTTTGGCGTTGCACACCATGACTCGCAGGCGGTTCTCTCGCTCTCTCATTCCTGTGAAGTCAATCAAACCCAAAAAATCCATGTCTCCGTTCGTCGAGATGAGGAAATGCTTAGTTCAACTTAAGCGCATGGTTCCAACGGTCGAAAGCAATCAAAAAATAAATCAACTGGAATTACTACAGCATGTTATTAACTATATCCAAGATTTGGAGGTAACTTTGGACAATCCGAGCTCCATTTTGTCTGCAGTGGGCACACGTACAGAAAGCACAGATCGTGGGTGAGTCATCAGATATTTTCGTTGTCGTGATGCGTATTTTTAATACAGGAGTAGTTCTTATAAGCTTCAGATGTACGACCTGCGACCGTATGAGACACATTAGTCCTCTTGAGATGAAGCCATACTAGTCCAAACGTTTTAGCAAGAGGCAATAGTTTGCCACTAAGCATACATGTTAAATAAAGGGCATTTCATTCCCTATGACCCGTTATACTAATGAAGAGACTCGGCAGTCACAAACAATGCCGTTGATCAATAACAATAAACTTACTTAATCTGTTATAAACCTACTGCGCAGTATTTTTGGAATCATGTGACCGTACTTGGCTAGTTTTGGTCATGAGTCAGATGACAGCAAATCGGCGTATGCCACAACATCCATTCTGAACTGACAGCTCTCCCAGTCACGATGACGAACCACTAGTAATTCCATGAATGATCGATTTCAAGTCCTTCGTATACGCGACAATTTAATAAGCTTCTGTCCTAATTATTCTTGTCACAGGATGACTCCGGTAGAACAAATAGGTTAGCTTTTACTGTTTATAACAAGTGAACTGAAGTGATGAATCACCGGCCGGCCCGCTAAATCAGGCATCGGTCCAAGTGGTTTCCCAAATGTAATAAGCCAGAGGAATTTTCAAGACCTTTCTGTCGAGGGTGATTGAAACTCACAAACGTAACTGTTGCACGATTTTCGGAACCGATAATCACTTACTTGTGACCGTAGGTGAACTCACCATCAACGAACTAAGTACAATGGAGGCAAACTTTAACATGCTTATCAGGAAGATGAATAAACTTTTAACCAGTATGGTCAAGTTTAGTACTGTTGAACTATATGTCGTTAGTTTTCATTGTGACGAGTACAACTCGCGCTACTTTGATTAGATTCCAGCCGATGAAACTTTGACCGGATTAAGAATGAGTCATGTACATCCATAAAAGCGGCAGGTTTCCAGCGGGAATTTCACGTTGAACGCTTGAAAAATGATGACCACGTAAGACCGAGTGATATTATCTATACTCTGTATCGCTGTGCCGGATTATTAAATGCTATAAACCAGGTATCTCGTGGACCTCCAAGTCAGTAAGACTGCATTCTTACAATTGCTGATCACTATTGATTGACAGCAATTCCCCGTTCCTCGACTTGTCAGGAAGCATGGCCTATTGAGTGGTTAGGTTAGTTTTGCTCCAGGAAGATAACCGTCGATTCTCCAATAATTCAGTGGGACCCAGGAAGCGCAAAGAATGAGAAATCCAGCGGAAAGGTGGAAAACCGATAAAAGCAAGACCCAACGGAATTCGGACGGATGATATTAAATAGGCCGTTGTTGACAGTTAGTTGTCCCGACACGTCACCATATCCCACTCACTGGCGCTTTATGTGGTACTCTGCCACCCAAAGTCACTTCGCTCCCCACCCCGTGTAATGGTTCAATCGGATGCTGGTCACGGTCATTCTACTATAGTGGAATGGATGTATACACTCGTGCGAAAGCATGCCATAAAATAATGCACCTATGCATGACGGATCCATTCACAAACTTTGGGACTCCTATAATGGCGGGTCGTCTGCATGCTCCCGTTGAATTAGCTATAGTCAAGCCTTTGGCACCGGGGCTTTTGGAAGTAAGTATTGCGAGTTCGAATCCTGCCACCGCCGATCATTTTTATTATTTGTTAGCCCAAAATTGACCACTCACCAGAAACTGAAAAAGCACAGCATCATTTGAAAGAAAAAAAACCGGACCAGACAAACTAATGACCCGTGTAAACTAAAGCCCGAGCTATCTAAATTTAATGGGAAATTTCTGCTAGACTACACGTAAACGCCAATGCACTTCTGAGACGTTTTTGTAAAACGGCAATATCACGACCGCGATGATTTCCTAGGCCTTTAATTTTCGCTCATCACACGTCCTGTCGCTAAGTTGCTGTTGACAGTCGTTTTCCGGCCGTAAATTTGTCAATCCCCTTCAGTAAATCCAAATCGTGCGTGAGAATTCTGGGCTTCCGGATTAACTTTAGACCACAATGGCCAGCACGATGTTATACACATTTCAGTGAGTACAGTTGTTCCAAAAATCGAATAGTTACGATTTAAGGACTCTGTTGTAGACTTAGCGAAGTAATTTCCGTAACATGACCTGATTAAATCACTAGTGATCGATGTGATTCTATGGCTTGCTTTAATGCCCTCACGGCTTCGGCTGAACGGTTGGAGGACATAGTGAACCGACCGGAGGTGGTCAAGTAGATTAAGCGTCTGTCAGGAAAAGGTTCAGGTTCCAATCCCGAATCTGCTGGTTACCTCGGTAGTAGACGGCAACTCGCTGTTGCCCGGCTCATTACTAAACCTGACCGCGCGAGATGTAGTGCTATGCCAATTCAAGTTTCACATTCAAGGTTCCCGGTCCCCTCTCCTGTGTGTAGTGAGTCCTAGTGGCTTGCTCCACTACACTCATGCTTCAGGCTTGTCATAGAAAACCGGACTTAAGGGCGACAACCGCTATGGCGAATTAGCTTGTTTGTTTTCGTTTTTGAACGTCACATGATCAGTTGCGGTCGCGTACACTGCTTTCCGTTCTCACTAATGGGTTGAATGCTACTTACAAGGAATTAATAGACTTGAAATCACGGTTACGTTTTAATCATGGCAGAAATTTAAATCAACAAAACAGTCGACAATTTCTGTTTAATTAGGGCTCTTAAGTGGTTGCGTTATTTTGCTGGAAGAAGGATGTTCGCGAATTGCAAGTGCCTTAGATTAGACCCAGGGGAAACTTCCAGATCAGTGTTGATTTTCTGTTACTGATTCTTTGATCACGTCGATAGACATTCCTTACACGGTTCGTCAAAGTTACGCCTAGCGAGGTTCTCAAACAAGGTGACTAGCACTTGATCTCAAGGCGATCCAGTTACGTTATCGATCGGAAATTTTCTGCTACTCAGTTAATTTCTAGTAGGATTACTGTAGCTTGAATTTACATCTGATTAAATGTTGTTGATGATCGGTGCCCGTGTTCAAATTAAGTTAGATTGGTGTTAAGGCGAATTTCACTACGTGCACGATGAATTCAAAGTCATAAATGACTCCGCAATAAATTGGCTTTTGCCTGTTTGGTTCATTCAGTCGGACATGGTAAGCACCATGCTTGTGATCGGATCCAAATCAGCTGTTCTCGTTGTCAAACGCAAGTGAGTCAACTTCACAGAATGTGTACACCATCACTAATGGGCGAAGACACTGAGTCAGCGGTCCTAAAGAAGAACCACTGCATTAAATCAGTATTCTTCCGAGGTAGCTACGCACGTGCCGATCGGTGGAGAATCGTACCAGGAACGGTGATGGCATGAGATTCTAATGAAGGCAGTTTACGTCTACCAGATGTAGCCAGTACGAGCGCTGATTTTCTCAGTGTTATTTTGTTTTTGTGCATTGGGACTTTTAAATCAGGGTATTAATGAATAGGATCGAATTAATCAAATACTTTTTAGAATGAGTCTTTTGCGCTGCGTACTGCGATTAATAAACGAGCATTAGCTGATTTATAGTTGCAGTTTTCTGATAATGCAGATTTCACAAATATTTAACCTTTTACTAATAGCTTGTATCCTTCCTTTCCAGACAAGCCATCAATACTTGATCTTCAAGGGAACTGCTGGAAAACGCGACTTCATACAAAATTGGTGATATGTACAGTACTTTGACATTCCACTCTGCTACCAGAGAATTCAGATTAGCAAACTCGTTTCATCCTCTCCGAAGATTGATCTTAGCAAGAAATCCGCCGCATCGTTTCCGACCTGGCCATGAACATGGACCTGGGCTCTCTTTCTCTCTCAGCATGTGCGCAGTGTATATACACGAGCATATTCACATGTGTTATTATGTACATGAAACTCGACTGATAAACACTCCTCGTTGACTTGGTTTATAATCGTGCAAAAAAGACTGAAATTTGACCTTCTTTTTCGTGCTTTTTAATCAGCCGATAAACGAGGCGCATTGAGGACTTACTGATAGCCGATCGAGGAATAAAATTGTTTCAAAATGTGACCGATTGATTTTTTTGGTTTCGTCAGGCCACGGTCTGAGTGACGTCCTGTCCTGACAGCTCGTGTCGCAAGTTTCTGTTGGTGATCTTTCCGTAGATTCAATGGGTCAACGAACCGTCTAAACGTGTCCTGCTTGCGTCCCCGAATGACGATGGGATTTGGTTTACCAATTCCCAGCATATCGTACCTGTAGGTATAACACTTAAACTTGACACGTTAGCTGAACGATACCAACTGACTTTAGAGTAACCAATTTCCGGTCTGATTAATTTGTTTTTTCCTCATGTTCGTTCCTTTTAAAGGCAGACAGTTGCGTACCGAGAGCTTTATACCCTCAAGTTTGAACGTGCATTTTTGGCACGCCATCTCATTTCCCGTCTCCCGGCCGCTAAAGTGTGACAGTTCATTAAGACTCGACAGTGGCGCTCACCTATTTCTCGCGTGATCCCATGTCGGCATGTTTTCTGAATGAGTCACGCCGTGTGTACATGAATGTGTCCAACTAAACTGCGTGAAGGTAGGGGGGAACCGATCAAGGTGCTGTTTAGTCTCGGGTCCAAAGAAACATTTTTACACTATCCGCCGGAAAAACAAGTTACACCTGGTTCAACTTGACGCGTCTTAACACATGGGGTACAGCCATGAAATTCTCACTCGGATTCATTGGCCTCTGCCAAGATGTACTCCGCGGATAGCCGAACTGCTTGAAATGCGGACTATCAAGCTGTTGGTTCTTGTGCATCGAGATCGTGCTGTCTGTACGATTGTTTGCTTTCTGATAAGCCTGTTGATAGTGTACACGTTTCAACGTGTCCTCGCACAGATTGGCAGTCCCACAAACTAGCGATTTTAGGCATCAGGTTCGCTTGCAAATGTCACGTACTTAACGGTCATCGACAAGCGCAAGGATACAATTGCGGACGTTTGCTTTATGGTTCGCATCTTCATTGGAAAATGTTTAATTAATTTGAACAGAAACAAGACCGCGTAAGTGGAATCAACTATTAATCACGGTCGTACAGTTGTTGGAACTGGAAGCTCCTTTTTTCGAACCAAATAGCCATTGCTCTGAGTTATTTGTAGTGAAATTAAGTAGCTAGAATTAATTTTGTTTCTAGGCAAGAATACGTTCCGCCTAACAGCAACATGGTAATTTGAGTGAACGGTTACCTTTGGTAAAAAGAAATGTTTACCTATTATCACTTCCGACAAAACTTTTGATAATTATATGATTGCAGACTGTTCATTAATGTAGAATACGTGACATGTGAATAAGTTGCTAATGAGGTCGTGACTCAGTGAACATCTGGACGCTGTATGTCCAGTCTCAATCAGTCAACAGAGACCTGGTGAGCCCGAATAGGTGCATTTACACCAAATGTGTGGGTGTAGCTATATTGCCTACCAGCAGGGGCCTCTCAGTCGACCGAACACACTCCACAGAAGCTTTCTTCCGACCACCAAGCAAACGAGTTTTGTAACGACAAAATTAGGGTATTCGGATGAGAGGTAGTGACATGCTAAGAATGCAGGTGTAACTTCCCTGAGTTCCTTATGCGGGCCATGTACCTCAGATTGCTTTGAAATGGACTCTCAACAAGCAGTTCTGAGTTATACTGCCCACTGGGGACGGATTTCTTTTGAAGAACTTACGGGGTGGCAGTACATAATTATTAACAACCACTCGTACACCACTGGCATTAGTTTTCGTGACCTACTCGCGTGAATGCTTGTATGCGCGGCCTACGCCATCTATTCTAAGGTTAACTAACCAAATTCTCGTCATATATATATATATTTATATGATCACCTTATGTGCGTACTAATATAGCTCCTGATGAACATTCCTATGAGCCAAACCCATGTAATCGCTTACTGGAGCATTTGACTACTTGAACTTTCATGGCTATACGTGACGTTAGAGTAGCCGCGAATCACCATCTTGTACACTATAGCTTACTTACTTATTCAGTGAGTATTGTACTCGGCTTTAGGATTCGCTTGAAAATGTTAGATGTTTTTGTTCTCAATATGTCGGCTGTTAGGATTTACCGTGTGGGCAGCATTTGTGGTCATGACATTAAATTCTCGGCACATCAAGCACTCCCATTTTCTGACCACGTTGTCATGATCATGTCCATTCTCAAATCTTCGCTGACTTATCGCTGTGGTCAGAGGCCACGCGTGTACATACGTAGCGACACGTTAATGTGTGGCTACACGAAATTATCGTGAGCACAAACAATCGCATTATGACTCACCGTCATCATAGAAATCTACTATCCGAGCATGAGACATCAAATGTAAACTGAATAATTCGGTCCATACCTTGCCGGCTGAAGATTGTGTTTTTCGCGATCTGTCATTGAGAAATGGTGTCCGAGCGCGTTAACCATCAACCCTCTACTTGCACTGTCGAACTGGTCCCCAAAAACGGGATTGACTTAACAGCAATTGCTTTTGATATGACTGTAATATAGCAATTTTATTTTTGTTTTTTTGATTTGTCTAGGTCTATGGTATATTCTATTAGTATCTTTTGTGGTTTACGATTATTTTTTTAGTTTTTTTTTTTTTATTTTTGTTTTTTTTGTTTTTGTTCTGTTTTTTTTTGTGCATTCACACTCTTTGACTATTCGAGTTATGTGAGTGATTGAGATATACATAAAGTGACTCTCAATATTGGATACCAAATGTTAAGTGATTTGTGTTTGTGGCCTTGGTGAGATTATACTTTCATACTTGTTTACCCGAATCGGGGTGCTTCTATTTAGCGATTAATTGTGGATTCATTTTGTACGAAGTTGATATAGTAAAATGAGAAAGTTAAGAACCAGATATGTGAGATGTTGCAGCATTATCTGTAGTGCTGTTTGCACCGCTTGCTGTAAATACATCTGTATGAATTATTATTTATATTTTGGTCCGTTATTATTGTGCAGTTAACTGCAATATTGAGGTTTTAGTGTTCTCATTGACAACACTAGACGATTGATGTACTATCCCAAATTTCGTATAATCAGCTTTAGTTTGCAAAGAGCATGGATTACGCAGTCGGATTAGTATTGTTTCAACGAAGGTTAAAACCTTCCAGTCATTATTGTGTAATAAGAATTTAAAACATGAAATAGAGTCCACTCTGTGTGTTTGATGGTTATCACACGTTTCGCGATTGATCACCCCGGGTCACGATCAGGATAAGTATTCAGTGTGTTTTGTAACTCTGATTTGGCCAACCATTTGGGAATATGTTCTGATATCCGTTGTGGAAGTTTTCGGTCTGTTCCGACGATGTAAATGGCACCGCAACTGTAGGTGAATTAGTACATGAGATGTGAGGCAGAATTTGACATCCGACTAGACCCACACTGGTTCAGAATGATCATTCTGGCGGTTGGTAAGTGGTGAAGTCCTGTGGGTGGGAATATGCGATTTGTGGTTGAATTAAGTTTGTGACGCACATCACTGAGAATATGATTTCCCTTAAAGGCTTGCCTGCTGTATACGGTCTTCGTCAATGCTTTATAGGTTAACTGCAGTTTATAACGGAATATATGTAATCCACAGATTGTTTTACGCAAGCGGTTGAAAAAAGCAATACGAAATGTTGACATCCCAGAGTATTGATCTTCTTTCACTACTATTCATTAGGATAAAGTGGATCCAATATCTCTATTCTTACTCCACTCTGTTCGAGTTCGCAGTGTTTTTTCACTCTATGACCACTTTGTTGAATGCTACGTCCTGAAAGTGGTCATTTACAACTAGTCGTTTGATCACAATAATTAGGTGAGAATGACAATCGATTTTAAAATCAGCAGTTCGCACGATGCCGATTAGCGATTTTACTATTGACGATTTTCTGGCTATAATATCCAAAGTGACGATTACAGAAATGCGAGAAATGAGAAGCCTTTTGTTCCTTATTCAGGATTTCCATGCGTGGGATTTCTACTAAATGTGCTTCCAGGCCTAACGATAAGGCTCTTCGTTTTCACTTACTGCCCTGGCAACACGTTTACCTTGTTCTATCTAGACGTCGCCCCGATCGCTTAACGATACTGGCTCTAGTGATAGTAGAAATAGATTACTGGAGCACAATTCTAATTTCACTGTTGCGACACCTTCAATTGCCTCAATAAGTCGATTTTATCTGACCATCGAGCAATCAGTCTCATGATACACGCCCGAACTTTGAGCACGTATCGATCGTGTCTGCTTCAGTTTATCACAGTCGAACTGTATACATACTAATAACGATGCGAGATATGGGGTTTACTGTTTACTACCTATCCCTCCCTGTTCTCGCCCACCTGGTTCTGGTCCACAAAACGAGCAAAACAATAATGCCAGAGGACGGGGAGAAAGTGGACTGTGCTGACGATGGGCAGATGGGCCAACTGACCAAAGCCGATGAACGGGTTCGGTGATTGGTCTCTTGTCGCCTGAATTCCCCTTTTTTTGTTTCGGTATGTTTGTAAGAGTATGTGTGCGTATGCGCAGAAGGTTTTTCGAGCGGAACCCACCGGAAGACTCACGCGCGCTCCGCCCGTATGCTGTGTATTCCGAATCACCAAATGGACGAGAAGTTTACGGATGCACTGGACAATTGAAGAATCAATGGTGTTTAGCATTCTCATGAATTCTGTTATGCGTGTCGATCATTGCGAATTGTCGTCACAGATCATTGTGCATGTTGCATAAGCCTTCGACGATGATCAGTAATCAGGATAAGATGTAGAAGGAATTAAGAGTCCGAATGTGAAACACGCTTTTACTAGCAAAAGTGCAATATTGGATATAATTGGAATTTCTTGGTTTCTGTCTGTTAGCAGATGAAAATTGCAAATTTGAGTTTTGCATTGGTAGCATTTTTTTCTGCCCGCGGAATAAAATGATACGGTGACAAGGAAATACAACACCTAGTTATAAAGACATGATGTGAATAACGTTATCCAAGTCCGCGATGAATGAAATAGGTGGCAGAAAGATAAACAGTGGAGGCAAGCCTAAGAAACAAAATCCCTAATAATGTCTGCCCGACTGTGGGCTACTCACTCCAGGCTGGTTGATAAGAGGAGATCGTCGATCAGCCGGATTTCCTTCTGTCGACCTCGGCCAGAGGAAGAAAGTGGATTAGACAAAATCCCATCCCATGAGTGATTACAGTATTCAAGTATAGAATAGATGTGGCCTTTGTGTTGCAGTGGACATGTTGGAGTGAAATACTTGGCGCGGAATAGAAAACCATCTTTGCACACAACACCAGAAGTGAGCTTAGATATAAAGGGAAATCAACAAAACGACGACTTAGTAGGCAAATCGTAAAGAAGAGAATCCAAGGGACAGAATTTAGTTAATTCAAAAGGTGAATATTCAGAGAAGACTACTAAAAAAGGTAGAATATTGGGAGCCCCAGATGTGTTTTAGTTAACCATTTCAAGTCAAATATTTGTGTTTGCATGCCGGGAGTGTGGTAAGAAAGAGCGCCACCCGAAGAAAATTGTACCTCGGTGATTTTGATAGATACACGTTTTTGTTTCGCCTGCAGTACTGTTAGAAACCCACTGGGAGTCAGACCATGCTGATAACCGATTATTTCGGTACCACACTTGACAATTGAATAGCCGGCAGATTTTAGTCGACAGCACTTGATCCAGCCCTCAGTAAGTCCGGCTTCGTTTGTTTGCGTCGGATAACCACCATTTGTTCTGCATCATGGAGATGTCGCTTGATCCCCCAACGGAAGTGGAAGTGCAGTCGAATATTCGGCTTCTGAAGGAGGGAAAAGCTGTCGGTCCCGACGACCTTCTCCCAATTCTCTTCAAATTGGGTGGAGAAGTGCTGATGAAATCACTTACCTCCTTGCTTCGTGATATTTGGAACGAGGAGCGCATCCCGCTATCGTGAAGTGAGTCACTGATTATACCAATCTTCAAGAAGGGTACACGGAATGACTGCAACAATCATCATGGGATTAGCTTAATTCCGATAGTTACTAAGGTGTTAGCTTCGATAATGCTGCATTGTTTGACACCGAGTCGCGAGAGTAATATCCGCGAACAACAGGCCGAATTTCGGCCAGGTCGAGGTTGCATCGATCAGATATTCACTCTTCGACGAATACTCGAAAAGCGCCACACGCACCGCCGTCCTACGATCGTAGTCTTCCTCGACATCAAAGGTGCTTTCGACTCGGTGGATCGACCGGCACTACTCAGTGCTCTCCGCCGGAAGGGTATGCCAACAAAGTTTGTGAACCTGTTGCGAGCATTGTACTCGCATACCTATGGTCGCGTTAGGGTATACGGTGAACTGTCACGTTCATTCGAAACAACTAGTGGCGTTCGACAAGGGTGTTCCATCTCTCCATTCTTGTTCAACTTCGTCATGGACGACGTGATGGAAAATGCTTTAGGAGGTCTCCGGGATGTAGGAGTCGAACTGGAAAATGGAGGGAAGTTGTTTGACCTAGATTACGCAGACGACGTCGTGTGCTAGTTCGAGTCTGCGGACCATGCACAACGGGCACTAGATAGACTGTCGAGATCGGTTGCTCGGTTCGGCATGTGCTTTGCACCTTCAAAGTGCAAAGTGCTGTTACAGGACTGGACAACAGCAGCGCCGAACTTGATATTGGATGGAGAGGAAATAGCGACTGTGGACCGTTTCACCTACCTTGGTAGCTGCATGTCCAACGATGGTAGCTCGGGAGTGGAGGTGAAAATGCGTATATCGAAGGCTCGTGCAGCTTACGCTGGACTGAAGTACTTGTGGCGTCGGCCTGATATTTCACCGAAGTTGAAAGGTCGTGTGTACTGTGCTGCAGTGCGTTCAGTTCTGTTGTACGGTTGCGAGGGGTGGAGTATGTGTGTGGGCGATGTTCGTCGGTTGGAGGTTTTCGACAGCCGATGTTTACGGAGTATGGCTAAGATTGGATGGAGTGATCGGGTGAGTAATATTGAGGTTAGGAATCTGGTATTGGGTGCCACTTCTGAGAATAGCTTGTTTGAGCGAATGAAACTTAGTAGACTACGCTGGTTGGGATTGGGTCACGTGTTGCGTATGACAGACACTCGTCTATCATACCGTGCCTTATTTGTGTTTCTCCTAAGGAATGGAAGAAGCCATGTGGAGGCCAACAGATGACGTGGCAACGTGGGATGAGAAAATGTGCAGCGAAGTTAGGTAAAGTAGGTGTCTCACGCGTTCGTGGTTGGGGTCCGAAGCACTTTTCGACTTGCTGACTGGAGACACTGAAGGATATGACAGTGAACCATCAACAGTGGCGATCGTGCTGTCATTTTCTATCGCATCAGAATGATTGAAAACAGGTTAGACTGTGTTTCGTGTGTCGGCTGCAGCAGCATCTTATCTTTTCCCGTCTGTGTAGGTCCACTCCCTGTTCCCGTTGGATATTCACTCTCTTTATAAAACCGTGTAACTCTGGGGAAAGGCAGCGGTCAGTGAGACTGGCCTTGCTGTTTAACGTTGAACGCTGATGATGATGATGATCTTGGCACACGCAAAGACGTGTAAACGCCAAGACAGCGGCACTCAGTTTCTTACGTACCTGTTAGCTCACTTCCATCTAAGGTTACCTACAAACTGATGGAATATATTGCGGGACGAATTGTGAAGTTCACTTGGGTTTTTCAGCCCAACCAAAGTTCGGTAGAATCAGTCCTGTACAATAGTAACAGTATTGCTGCCGCGTTAATGTCTGCCGTAACCAGGGGTGATTCCGGTGGCATTCACCTACGTTATCCACTTCGTTATTTCTCTTATGTAGAATAAGCAATCATGGGGTCTTTGACTAATGGCTTCTCTTCATAACTACCCATAATTTTGATGGTATCTTCTAGCAATTGTATAGGCGTTTGCAAGCAACGAACCGTAAAGGGCTCAATTACTACCTGCGAGTTTTACACTTATCGACCTTAGGTAGGTTGCTCGTTCACCAAATCTCTGACTGGAAAGCGTCGTTGGGCATCTGAATCCTAGTTATTTTGACAATCCCTGAGTAATTCAGAAATACACTCCTATCTACTGCGTCTGTATGTGCAGTATCCCTCTCAAATATAACTGTTACTAACTCCTAACTAACAAAGCAGCTCTTGTGTTGTTGCGCGCACAGTTCAGAGAACATGTGCCGCAAAGTGTGCAGGTACGTCTTACACCATCCAGTTCGTGAACGAGGAATCAGTCCTCCGAGGGACAAATGGAAGAAGAGTAAACTGCGACAGGTGAAAGGACAACAGCTGCTGCCTTGCTTGCGGTCTCTGTGCTTGAAAACACCTGTTTTTTTTCTTTGGGCCACCCACGTTCCAGGCGGCACACAGTTCTTCTTGGAACATTCACGCAAGTTCGATATGCCACTGCAAATAAATTAATGAATTTGTGCAGCAACTTAATGCATTGATTTATCATTCGTAGTGTGCATCTGTCTGCTTTCGCTAAAATTTCATTTCGCATAGTTTAACGCGAAATCAGTTCAGATAGTGTTGTATGAAAAGTGATTTCGTTTAGGAGAATGTCGAAGGAACGACATGTCATGTGACTTGCAAATCTGCTTCCTCCTAAGGTAAATTGTTCGACTGTAGAAATGACCTACGGTTGGATGATTTTACTGACAACTCAATTGCCCTGTGATTATCTTTCCTACGTTGCAAGACGCGTTGCAGCGAATTTCGTGACAAAACGTGCCTTGTTTCGGCCGAGCGATTACTGGATCGATAGATTAGGCGTGTCAACCGTCCGTAGCAATGTCAAGATTACGTGACTAGCTCAACCGAAATGGGGATCCCCTTTGACTAGCTGGGGTGAAAGTTTGGAAGTTTGGCCGAATGGAACAGGAACATCACACCACCATTCAATCACTCGACGACTGGCGGACAGACCATGACTGGAGTGGTAAGATGCGTTTCATCCGAATCAAACAGCAATCATCAACAAGAACACCTACAACAACCATCTCGACCAAATGACCACAGTAAATCTCATTCGACCCAAAACGAATGGAAAAAAATAACCTAACGAGAGGGCAAAGGTCAAACTATTTGTCGCGACACCTCAAAGAGTGGATTACTAGATGTGACCGGACAAACACGAATGAGCCGAGGACACAAACTATTTACCCTGGGCTATGGTTGAGCTTTTTATATGATCTACGAGTGTTGCTAAATTGCTTAAATTAGTTTATCGTGAACTGAATGTTTTACAAATCCGATCATTTTGATGTATCAACTAGTGTAAAGAATAAACGTTTTATGTATGCATGGGGGGAGAGTGGAAATGGAGACTAACTGCCAGTGAATGTATGTGATAGTATTTCACTAAGTGCCCACTAACAGACCTACGAGTATTATACCTTTTGGCCAGATATTTAATTTGTAAGATCAGACAGGAACAGTATTGTTCCCGTTGACATTTTAGGTTATTTGGTAGGGAAGTTTGATCATCCGAAAGTTAGGTACACACTGTGATCACGCTAGCAGTTCCGATAATACATGTACCCTCTCTCCCGTTCAGGATATTGGGTTCAAATTAGACAGATCTGCTTGACGTGTGAACTACTTGGTCGCATGTCAGCGCCTGTCACGCCGCAGGGGACAGAAATGCTCCCACAATGATTCAACCATAGTGTGGTCAAATCTACTCAGTGGGTTCTCACAGCTCGGCTTGGGTCGATACAGAATTAAGAACGCATTCATAAACTGTCAAAGTAAAGGTACTTGTGCAAACGTTTTGTAGTCGATATTGTATGTATGGCAACAATTTGCACAAAGGCTTTCTCTTGTTCCGTCTATCTTCAATTTTTGGCTGACTTATTCATTTTTTTTGCTAATCAGTTAAGCCAATAATTCACAATGAGCGTAGTCATACATACATACACGCTATCACTATGTGAGATATGGGAGTCCATATGCAGGCAACAAAATTCCGTGTTCTTTATGTGTTCACCAATTTCCCAGATCTGAGTACAATATAACAAATACATAGGCACTTGAAAACAGTAATAGTGATCAAAGCTTACTTGGGTAATTTTTCTGTTGGCTTTTACCGGGACGAGGTGCTTGTCGAAAAATGGAAAAAGAATGGCAAGTTTACACCCTTTTGCGAACTTTCTTCCACCTCTGGCAATTTTTTTATTAATAGGAAGCCATTCTCGAAAAAAGCAAGGTAGTGGTCACTTTGAGTGACAAAAGACCAAAATGACAAAGTCCAAACGTTCGAACTTGTTACTAATTAAATCACTATATTTATTCGAAAGTCTGTCAGCTAATCTCAGCTCAGTGTCTTTCTCCAAAATACGCCCACCTTTACAAATTCCTGCAATTTTTTTCGGACAAGTGAAAAATATTACAAAATGAGTGAAAACATTGCCCCGTTTCAACAGATTTGATTGGGATAATGTACACGGAATGAATAGGTCTTGAAGTTCAAATGAGCAAATATCCCTCTGTACGATGAATCCCATCCAAGATAAGAAACAAATGAGATATCAATTAGTCATTCTAATGGTAGTTTCCGTTTGATTCTTAAATGTTTGACACTGTTGCACTTGATCTAACTCGAGTACACACAAATATGTGGCCATGTCATGGATCTAAGTGGTTCCTTTATTCACCATTCGCGAGAGTTTTATACCAAATTTTTCAGGTTAGTTTAATGCCTACCTCGAAAATTATCACGGGCTTGCTTTGAAGTGATCCCACCTACGGTTGCCTCTTGGGCACACCTGCAATCGGCTTGAACAGTACTGCCTATCATGCTGATGAACGGAGTCCAGCATCCACTACAATTCTTCTCTCCGTCGTAATCGATCTCTTAGCTTCCTTGTTTGTTTTTGTGGAAGTATCCATGTCAGTCCCGGTATGTCCTGAAATTTGTCTGCTAGTCCTATCGAAACTCTTACGACTTCGACCGAGTGGAATCATGTAGAGACAATATAATGGTTTTATACAATATGAGGGTAGAATCAATCTTCTAGAATCCTGTTTTTATGCTCGATGGTTTTTGATAGCAATGGTCCTACACAGTGGTCAACGGATGAAACCTTGACCAGACCTGATATCCGAGGAAGAGCAGTGGTGGACGATGGGTGAATAACAACGAAAAACCGTGCAGTGGTAAACTTTTAAACGATGCGGCAGCGATAAGTCAATATATAATGAAAATTTTCACTCTAGGTACAGCCCATACTTTGTACGAATGCAGCCATGTGATTTATGAGATATCTGTTTCTAGTTTCGTCTCAAATCGGGTTCATCATTGTCGATGACCTTAGTAAAAATGGCGGTGTGGGAAGCGAAAACGAAAAAAGTCTTACGGCGTGATTTTGATTTTCTGAAACTGAAAAGCCTACACAGCGATTTGAAATTTGTTCCACACAATTTACTACATTGTTTTGTCTGAATTTGCAAACATGCATTTCGGTTACTAGGTCATTTCTAAGGTGAATTGGATTTATCAAACTCTACTTGGTTCCCGCAAATTAAGCTGATTATCGCTGGAACATATTCGATGTGCACAATAAGTAGGAGATTCATTCTCTATCTGACACTAATTTGCACTTCAGCGGATCAGAGCAGCGCAAGTCGTTTAGATGGGCAACTAACAACAAGTGCAAACGCTGATAAATGGGAACTGACAATTTCAGGCAATGTACGACGCGTCCAATGGAGGCTAGGAAGGCACATGGGCCTTTTTCTCCATATGTTCACAATTTTTCCTACTTAGATTTGCGTTAAAGGCCAACCAGATAGATGAGTCACAATATCAATAAAATTAATCCCATAAACAACGTGGGTCAAACTTGAATATGGTTGTCATGGTTATTTTACTCTTAACCTCATTTGTCCCGTCTTGTATTACACAGTTCGGCGGGGCCACTCGTTGTCACCGGAACCCACTGTCCTGCCTCCCACACATCCACCAACCCCAGGGGTTCCGTAAATCCGATTTCGATAGCCAGACAAATGGCTAAAATCGTGACCTTATTTCATCAACCCGTTTTGTTGGTAGAATGATCAGAATCAATGGGTGGTTGCTCTCTTCCTAGCTAACTGATTCACTTGAATATTCAACACGCATGTAAAACGATAGGGTTTAGTTGCTATGGCCACGTTTCATGTAGGCCGAACTAAAACGTTGACAAACTGCAGGGGTATCGAGACATGGCACAGATGAAAGGGGTTGGTTCAATAAGTTTATGCATGAACTGACGACAGAAGGATGATCAGATTGCCTTCATTTCGTCCATTACCCGTCCCTGCTTCTCGTCCCATCATGACAACTCGGCATGGATACAGTATCATGATCTGGGTAAGTTGAACTTCAAAATTTTCATTCCTGACTGAGTGCAATTTCGAAATAATTTTGCAAAAACCGATTCACGATGGGATAGAAAATTATTTATCACCGTTACAACTGTTATAGATGCACATTCATTATTGTCAACCCCGTGGTGAAAGAATTACGAAGGTACAATCGTGATATCTTTCACGTTTCGCTTCCCTTATTAATGAAGTAATAATGTTCATCATTTTTCAGGAAGAGATCAGCGGCCAACAGAGGGATGACAAGTGGGGAAGTTAACCGGCGGTGGGAGGATTCGAACACGTAACCTTATCCATTTGGACACCGCCAGCTAGCATCAGCGATAAAGTCAGTCCTACTAAACCGGACAGAACATGGTCGTTGCGGCCAGATGTAAGAAAACTTTCAGTGCCTGAACATCCTTATCTTCGTAGTATTATTAGAATACATCATGAAATTTTAGCGTCAGCACAGAGGTCAGACATGAGGCACTGTGCCCCAGGTTTCAGTCTTGGGAAGAAAGACTGAATATGCGTACATAAAGATGTTTGGGATATCTTTCGGTTCTGCCCACAGAACGGATGCATCCCTGTAAACAGTTCTCCGAGGTGTCTGATGGTTTATGGTTTGTTCGAAGTGTTCCGTCAATGACATGGGTAGGAGGTTTGAAGACTATGAACAATGGGATGTCT
>LUCM01003692.1:68702-82376 GCA_008360955.1 Fasciolopsis buskii | reverse complement strand
GTTGTCAGTTATTTTGTCTCTCCGACATTTGAGCTTTTAAAATGATGGAAGTAGCACCCACATATGTGATCCAAATGTTGGATGGATTTTTGGTAGCGCAATGTTTTCCAGGGCTTCAACGAGAAATTCTGACATGTGTGAGCTCATCGGTGTTCTAATAATTTATTCATACCCGTCACGGTTAAATTTGAAACACGTTAATGGGCACATTCCAAGTAATTCATAAACTGTTTGCGTTTCCAATGATTCGTCCGGGTAATGTTCGTGTAGGAATGCTTTGGTTATTTTCTGTGCTAGATCCAGGCAAACATCGGGCTGACGTCAAACGATACCAATGCGTCATCTTCTAGAAGAGGACTCCAAGCTCAACGAACAGAACCCCGAGAAAACCCACAAACTGAGCTATGACCAACACAAATTTACAAATTCATTAATATATATACATATATATATATGACCTCATTTCGATTTCCATCAATATGGAAAGAAGGCTTTTGTTGAAGAATCAATTGAAAGATCAAGACTGTAATTCTTTGATATTTTTTTATCAGTTGCGCTAGATTGATTTCCAGAATAAGGACAGAATGCCGCTTAAATGGGTACTGAAATTGAGTAACATCTGGATGAATGGACAAAATTGATCTATGGATGAATGTTAATCTGAAATCGTACCAGCGGCAGCCAGACGTAAATTGACAAAGAGAGGGTGTTAGCAATAGAGCAGTTACACCGTGCTACCTGGGACGCAAGCACGAAAAAATTGTTGTGGCGTTTATTTTCTTACCGTATTTGATTTCTCGATTATCCTCACTTTTGACTTTTTGTATTTTGAGGGATAAATGCACAAACGACGTTTGTTATGCCGTTTTCATTGTGAAAACTGGACAGGGGATTTTGGATACTTCCACATTTCGGGCGGAAATTATGTAACTGTGCCCCCCTTTGCTCGTTGACCTTGAAATTCGTAAACTGCTGACACGGAATGATCTAATGAACTGCAAAGTCGATCACGAAACAGGAAGAAGGTTCCCATTATTCGACCCAGAACCGGATAGTGACTGTCGTTAACTTGCCGATGCTCTTTAACCACTAGTTTAGCGACTGCATTGAGCGTTCAAAAGAATTTAAACAAAAATTACAACTGTCCATTCTCGTCGAAGATTCGAGCTTGAATTTCATTCACCATTCATATTGTCTATCACTTAGCGACTCACTAATTGCCAAAATGAAAGAATGAGTCCTGAATAACGGATCTTTCAGCTGCCAGGGAGAAAAAGTGTTTTCAAGCAACCACTCCGTGATGAGGGAATACACGGAAATACATACATACAAACGAAACTTGCATGCAGCCCGCAAACAGACGGAGTCAACCGACGAGGGATAATCTGGGGCAATGTGAAAGCCAGTATTATGGAAGATGGGGGCGTTCCGAACTCGGGACCAAAGTTTACGAGCCGAACATCATAGTTAACTATTCACGTCTACCAGATGGTCAAATTATACAGTTCTCGTTCATAGCTTGTATCCCATTCAGGGTTACTAGAGAGAAGTCACTTATCGTAGGACTTCATCACCAGGCAACAAATAGCTCGTGGTTGTGCAAAACAATGACTAATAGCTGCCACACCTACAGTCGAAATTTGATAAATCTGTCAGAGGTAATCTGACTAGACTTATGTCTCTAGTGTTCGACTCAGGGACATTCAACTCACAATCTCTCGGCGATGGTTTCATTTCCATTCGGATAAAGATATATCCTTGTCATACCCCTAATCCCGGTAATTGAGACCACACGGCCCACTGAAATGCCCTGATTAGATTATAATTGTGTAAACTGGTCGCGCACTTCCAACGTGGACAATGTACAGGTCGATAAAATCATTGGTTTGAATAGTTAAGTCACAATCGTCAGGATGGTTGACTGATCACATACTATCCCATGACAGTGGTTGTTCTCCCAGCTACTGATCAAGACTGTCTGCTTTTTAACTCCTCACTAAAACATACACTACTAAGAATTTTCAAGACAGGAAAAAGAATTTTAGTGTTTGAATATTTTTCCGCTTTCCAATAGTGAGTTAAACAGTCGGCACGGTAATGGCAGTCCACATCTAAATCCGTTTGCAAGTGCATCAGAGCTTCAATGCTCCTTGCGACTGAGCGTAAATGAGTTTTCACTGCACAGGTTGATCGTATGAACGACCGGAGTCGAGTATGAGATAAACTACCAAAGCAGGTAATTGTCTTTCCCAATATCTTCACCGCACACGTACGCACGCGCACACACGACCGAACGGTGATGTTTGTAGTTGTTGTTGTTGTTGTCGCTCTTCCTGCTGTTATTACAGCAACAGAAGAGCAATCTTTTTTCCTCAGCTGCATTACCTAACTCCTATGGGATTTATCAGACCGGAGATAGACCAGGTAGGCGAATGTCCAGATCAGAACTCGGAATATGAATTCATCCGATCGTATGTGTATATCGCTTCCATTCAAGTGAGCCTGTGCCAAACGCAGACGGGAATAGAGGCTATCCCGTCTAACTGACTTCAAGATGGATTCTTAATTCCTTCCTTGATGCTCTGAGCACTACCATCATCACCACCACCAACACTAACGCTATTACCTTCGCCACTGGCATCACCAACAGCGACAAAAAACAACTGTGAATTGGAATGAATCGGGAGGGAGTAATTAGCATGGTCTGCGTTTGAACCAAGTCCTTGTCTGTCACTACGGTCGTGATGCGGGTAACCATTGGGATTATTCATCCGATTCATACACTCACCCACCCAAGCTCAACGACGGAAACGTCAGTTAAGGGGAATGGGGAAAGGAAAATCTCAAAACTACCAGCACCGAACTGAGGTCGATCGTGTCAGTCAAATCTCTGAGACGGGTCTCTTCTCGTTGCTGACGGCGACCAGAAAAGACCGGGGCCGGAAAGGTTTTGCGTTTTGCACCAGTAACCCGGATGCAGGTGTCTTGTTTCCACCTTGAACCGTCTTCCATGAATAAGCATAGCGCGCGTGCACACACACATCAACTAAATGAACAGACAAACCTGAATAACAGTGAGTTTCATTCAAGTTAGCCTGCGTTTGTCCTGTACCAAATCACCTGTGCTTCCTGGTGGCCTCGTAAACATATGAAACAGGAAACGCGAAGGTCGAAAGCAGAAAGGTTTGAATGAAGTTTATAGAAATTCCAACGTGTGGTTGTTTTCCATTTAGGCTAAGAAAATGAGTCGTATCAGACAAAGACGAGCTGTCGAGGTTCAACTAACTGCTATGAGGCATCTACCTTCAAAATAACATTCTACAATCAGCTTTTCCATCGAGATGATATCTAGCGAAGCATTTTTTACAATGCGTGCATCCTCAACTTTAGAAATAAACCAACTCAGTTAGTCGGGTTGCCACAAGGTGGTATATATAATTATGTGAATGAAATTCATACGGCTGATTTCCAAGCCTCCGATATCTTATCAGAATGGGCTAATCTGCAATTCATATGACTCTCCACGACAAAACTTCGTCACCTGCGACCGTGAATCTCGACCAGTCGGAAGCATTGACGCCAAAGAACAAAGAAGTTGATTCTGGTGACTCTGCCTGTTTCACATAACGCTACGAGCTACAGCTTCACGGCCGCATCTAGGTATGCCATTCAGTCAGCGGCAGTCGTTGTAACTCAGGCACGAATAGATCTAACTGCAATGACAGCCAATGGGACGCAAGCAACCTGTTCGCAAAATTCATGTTTGAAACTTACGCGCATTGAGCAAAAAACTATATGACCCGCAAAATTTCTGGCGTTATTTTATTTTTACTCCCACATTTTTGACTGAAATGCGACATCACTGATTGTACGCGAAAGTCAATACAATACAATACAATACAGTGCAATACAATACAGTACAATACAATACAATACAATGCAATACAATACAATACAATACAATACAATACAATACAATACCATGCAATAAAATGTATCGATAACTAGATTCTTCATCTTTTTCACCCATAGAAACACCGAGCTGTGTCATGTAAGTGCGGGACTACATTCCCTTATGTAGTCTAATCGGTCGCAAACATTTGAAAGTTGTAAGAATATTTTAACTAATGCGTGTAATCACCCTGAAGTCATGATCTTCTAACTAATTTTCAATGAAAAGTCCCTTGTCACAGCTTTCCCCCAACTTACCACAGATGCCATCAAATCCGAAAGAGAAGCTTTTTATCATGTTTACGACGGCTGAATCAGAATGAACTGAGCAATTGTTAGGACATGCAGTATATGATGGGCTTAGGAAAGACCCTGAGGATTCATCCGATGCAGTGAAATTTCTCTTCCCCGTTTCCCCCCACTCTAATTCTGGTTGAGAACAATCCGACTCCGTGTCCTGTTCGTCAAAGAATTGATTGCTAAACGTCTAATGAACATTGCTTCATGTGCACAAAACGAGCTATAGCCCAGCTAATCCGCATAGCCTGATCAAAAATGGAAAGAAAAATGACCTGTGGAAATATTTCAAGTGGAAGAATCAGAAATACACTGGCACTCATCACGGCTTAGTGACTGATAAACTCCACTCCGCCACAAAACGACACAGTCAAAATATCCACATTCAGCCCCGTCGACAGTCACTGGGAGCACTATATTCGTCGTCTAACATCTGGTTTTTAATTGGACCGCAAGATTATTCGGAAAGTTTCGATTGTTAAGCTACCACGCCCAACTGCGTCTCCCGTTAACGGCGGACGGAAGTCACGATGCCCGAGATGTTGAAATCTGCCATAGTTTGCTTCTCGCCATAAGCGTGAGCTTAGTCATTGTGAACCTCGTCAGATATCCATTTTGCACTCGATGGGTGTGCCATACAGTCAGACAGGTTGAAGCACAAACAGGCATGTGTCAACCTATCCAAAACGATGTCCACATGTCGACACTATAGACCCCTTAATACCGAACACGAAGACCCACTTAATGCATACATATCTTCACCTTTTGAACTCAATACAAATTCAGAGTGAAATAAAAAGATAGACTAGGTGAGTGATTCTCACTACTGCAAAGAGGAACAGTTGATGACGGAAAGGCAGTGGCAAACGCATAAAACAATCACTTTACGAATAACGGATGGGAGGGCGGTTCAACACTACGCTTTATCTCCAGCATATATATATATATATATATATATATATATATATATATATATATATATATATATATATTACTCTTGAGTGTTCTCGTTGACTGCCGATTGTTTTCACCGTCAGCTGTTAGTTTGTTGGTGTCTTCACTAATTACTTGTCTCGTGTGAGTGAACGAAATGATTTGGTTAATATAGGCTGTGTTTATGGGCAGTGGGCGTTTGGTGGTGAGAGTTCCGTGTGGGAAGATAGTGCCGTATTAGTGATAGCGGCTCTAAACAACATAATAAAACCTGGCCGGTATATCTTGAAGTCTAATTACAGTACCGTTCTTGCTTATCGATCCTGATAAAGAAATGATATGGGACTACAATAAACTGCCTTGAAATGACCTTTTTAGCACAACCAGTTTACACAGGCCGGAAATGAAACATGTTCTCAAACTGTATGCATTTCGGACACATCACACACAAACATAGGTACATAAACCTACGAAATCACGTGAATGGCCATGAAGGAATGATTGTTGCCTTAGGTAAGTCAAAGACAACACCTTTGACGGTGTTCGGTATGGAGATTTAGCTCAGCGCTGGAAAAAATCCTCGTTAGTCCAACCACCTACTAGTAGTCACCTTGGCTAGAATCTGAGTGACCGAGAAGTTGCATGCACAATACAAGGACATGAATCCCTTTCTCTAAGTTTGATTATCTGCTACTGCAAGTATAAATTAGATGAAATCAGTCTTGTCAATCCGTACCATAGGAGACTTAGTAGGACAACGAATCACTGATCAATACGGTTTTTTTCAACTTCAGTTTACCCAGATGTAACTTTAAACGATGTGTCTGTAGACACTTTGAAAACATTTTAATTCCAGCTGAAGTCACCAAGTCGACAGAATCTAGATAAAAATACTTGTATAATTTAGTCACGCGTTTTCTTTTAGTTTGGATGGGTACGAGTGACTTCATTTGAATTTCAACTTTGAAAGGTCTAACTTAGACCGAGTAAACGGAGTGGTCGCATTGTTACTCAGGCTATTATAATGAACTAAGGGGTTAGATATAACGAACTATCTAGTTCTTACACCTCTCAGTAGTCGGCAATGGAGACAATCCTCATAGTAACTTCTAGATCTGTTGGATTTTTCCGAATCCCTGTGATCATGACAACAAGTAGGTCTAAAGTTGCGTATATCGTAGTCGTTCCATCGATTAGCCTTTGTTTATTAATCCTTGTGATTAGAAAAGCAATCAGAATTTATTCGTTCCGTCACCGTCTCCAAGACATGTGCAGTTCACAATCAGAGAAGCTGGGCAACATGCAATAAACATGGCCCAATTTCAGCTATGGCTTTGTCATCAACACCTTACGATGATTGGCTACTTCGTTGCATCTAATTGCAGAGAATTTAGTTCGCATGTGAACTAATTCAAGGGAAATGAGGTGGTTCTATGCACACCAGAACTGAATGCATTTCGAAGTGCATTGAAGTAGCGATGCATCTTGTGATATGCAGCTTAATATTTTTTAAGTATGACAAACAGAGTGAACGGATTTGTTTGTAATGCACCGAAGACCCGGTTACCTTGGCTAGCCTTTTTCACGGCAGGTTTACAAGCAATTATAACGGGGGTTCAATTCATTACAAACGTGCCCGGGACACTGCTTTCCTGTATTTCAAAAAATTTCAACTCTAAGTAGTTACCACTTCTCCAAGTGTTCAGTTTAGTGGTGACACTGTACGATAGATCCTCCGAACGGAAACCACGGTTAGACTAACTTAAACGGACACCCCTGGGGAACAATAAATTAACATTCCAAAAATTGGTTCAGCATTTCACGCACATTCTATGCACATTCGAAGCGAATAACTGGTAACAACTGTTGATGTGAAACAATATTTTCTGGAGGTTAAATTTATGTAAGAAGAATCCTAACGAGCGCTCGTCGTTTGGGTGCTACTGCGCTGAGTTTGCTCGCGTACACATATGTGATCATGACATGCTCTAATCACGATTTTCTGTGGATTGCTGTTCGATTTGAACTGCAATAAAATAACGGGCATTCTTTCACTACATCGATGAAAAAGTCGGATATTCCTTCCTTTCAATTCAGACCAGAATAATCCAATTTAGATTGCACAAACATTACGAGTTCATTTGCACGATTCGATCGAAAGCACGGTTCACTCAGATGAGTACCCAACTCACAAGCGACTGTGACTGCTTCTGATGTCCGGCAGTTTTACCTACTACTGGCCGCCCGGATGAAGTTTGGATCATGAAGGCAGAAAAGTGGGGGAAAACATTGTTTCAGAGCTCGACACACCGTTAACTGGTAGTGAAATCATTTGAGTTATGTGAGCCAACAAAATGGCGAGTCCGTGAAGAAAATAGCACACCGAAAACCCCTCCAGTTCGCAGAATTCAGTAGACCGGGCAAATAAAAAAACTATGACTGCGGAAACACAGATAAGTGGATGTGTGTGTGTGCGTCAGTTGCACTAGTTCCATCAGAGTTCCAAATACGTATGAACCGTGAGCTTGTTTGAACTGACTACGTAGATAGATAGACGATAACTCTGAAAACCAATAGCTCTATGTACGTAACCCGGAATAAAAAAAAATACTTCCCGTAACGCTATTTACAGGAACTGATTCATGGCAGGTGTCTTTGGTTGAGGCTCACAAAATGACTGCCTTCGTGGGCAACTGTTTCCGATCGGCTGATGATGAAACATTTTTGGTATAGGCGTTCAGTTGTTAGCAGGAGACGTCAAAGTGCCTCATTCCGCTAAATAACTTGATTTTCGGACTAACCCATCCGTGTGATAAATGTGAGGATGTTAATGAGGAGAAATATTACTAATACTTCAATGGTATTTCGCTACTGGAAGCATAATAACCTCGTTATTTATGGAATGTCGTCTTTCATTCGGACGCCGAACATCATTGGTATTTAGTTCCAAGCATTTGTCCAAACCCAAAGATTTGGAAGGTTTCTCATTGTCAATTTTCTCCTAAAAATAATGCCCTATGCTTCTCGGTTGACTCAAGTCCAAAGACCTCGGGAAGCCGTGGAAGACAGTTGATCTTGCTAGCGTTCCTGTTACGATATTCGCTCGACGGGACGTGTGCTGCCATGGTGGTTTAAACTACTAATTCTGAATTCCCTTCTGAAGGTTCGCTTTTTCCGTCCATTCTTTGTACAAAATGTTTTCCTCATGGTACTTTCACTGAGAAGTCATATGAAGCTCCCTCCGTCGACAACAGAGGACGGATGTTTCCCCCTTTCAAAGGAACCATTTCTAAACGCCTATTATGTTCCTGTAGTTATGGGTTCATCCAAAAGTGGGAATGCAATCCCACCGAACTCACGTACCCAACACCAGCTCGAAATCATCCTGATGCCAGTATTGCGGAGACAGCTTGGTTGAGGTGACTCATCCGCATGTGATGCCGAGATGTCTGTTCAAATCACATGACATCAAGTGCAATAGTTGCTCCATCCATACGTGACGTGACTCATAGGCGTCCGTTTATTTAACTGGGGGACAGTCCTGACATTACGTTTAGGTCATCAAAATGCTGTTTTGGTGTCTACATGTGACTCAGGTCTTGAAGCAATAAGACAGTTACGAATGCTCTCTCCGCATGTTCGTTTCCGGTAGGCGATAATTTCAAACTTTTTAAACTGAAGTGGCCGTTAGGCCAACAAAGAAATCTTTTGAGTATGACAACACGTTAATTAAGTCAAGTCGTGGGGCTTAAACCATGATGATACCGAGGTTGATGTGTGAATATAATCATAAGCGAAAAACATGAACCCCTATTATAAGACTGATTTCATCCTTCGTCGTCAAATTAGCCCATTTTCCAGCACGAAATGTGGCACCAAATCCTCCAGACTAATAAATGAACATCGTGGCTGCGGCACTTTTGTCCGAAACAGTGGCGCTGACTTTGACTGATCGTACCGAAGCACGAACACCAGAACAGCAGTGCCTATTGGAGTGGCCGTACGGCACCCGTATATTCAGTATTCTCTATTTTGTATTCCACCCTTTTGTACATGGCTTTGTGTCGTTTCAAGAAACAAAGAACGTTTTTTTCTCAACACAGCCGCTTGGGTTGCCGCCGCTTGTTCTTGATTTGCATTCCTGCTGTCGCCAGCTGCTGAAGTTTGGTGGACTAGGTAGCAGATTCAGTCGACAGGGAGGAATTGGGACCAAATATCCACAGTGAGCACTGAATCAAACTGAAGAAAAAAGCTACTACGGATCTGGTCTGTTTGTGAATTTAATTCCAGACCTTTTCTGGACATTTTGTTGTGAGTTGTTTATTGTATTTATCTTAGTATTTACTATTTATTATTTTGCCATTTATCTTTTCGTGTCGCAACGGCTCTGAATCCAGACGGTAACAGGAACTTGGCAATTAGAGATTATGCTAGAGTTTGTTTACATAGCATTTCTTAATATACTCACTCGAGAGAAAAGTCTTTGGTGGAATACCTTTAGGCCAATGACAATCGCGGGATTTGCATTTCCCAGATTTATGGCTCATCACGAATCTGATCGGTCGGTTGTGGTTGAGACCGCTGGCAAGACAGCACCGAGATGTGTTACATGATTTGCACGTGACCTCATCTCAGTGGCCGTCGTTCTTATTGCATCGACTGGTGCTCATGTTAGTTGTGATTCGCAACGTCCGGTTCTTATTAGCCATAGAAACTCTCTCGATGTGACCAACTGAATTGCACGTATTTCCTAATTAAATTGCATCCGGACTATCCTAACTGGGTGTGCATTTAAAGCTGAGGTTTGCATGGTGCCTGCGCGTCACTTGATCGTCTTATTATCGACCGTACTGAAATTCACCGGTAGATGTTTGGCGCTTCTTGGTTTGTTACATCTGTCTCGATGAATAACAGAAGCCCGATACATTGCCGCGAGTGAATTGGAGTCGCAAATGAATTCAAAATAGCTCGGTGACCGGAAGATCATCGCGCAGAGGTTTCAGTCGTCGAATGTACCATCAATAAAATGCATGATCAATTTTCGGTACGTAATTCAATTAAATGCCTATTGTGGCTTGAATACTACTGGAAAATAAGTTTGAGTTCAGGGCGGTCGGTGGAAGCAGAAATTGGCTGCGGTTTCCAAATCACGGTAGACTTTTCGCTCACATAACATGCATGCGTCATATTGTATCGTATCGTATGGTACTGTATTGAATTATATTCCACGGTAAAGCTTTGAAAGCAATTAGTCCACAACTATACAATAAGCTGTTTCACTGTCTGGGGCACATCACTACTAAAGGTAATAGTATAAATATTACGGCTGCTACTAGTATTAGTGCGGATACTAGTCGTAATTATATTGGAAGAGTATTTCATATGGAGTTTTTGTTTTTAGGGTTTTTGTAGATAACCGAATATCACTGCTATGCTGTTAGTGTATTCATCCATTTGACTATTAGGTGAATATCTGCTTACTTTTTTCTTTGGAAATAAAATTATCCTGGTCACGAAATTAGAAGAATAAAACAATCATACTGTCCCTACGGAACATCCATTGACGTGGACTCCACCCTTATCTGTCTCCAAACATGCTCCTCCCCATCCACACGCACACGTACACCGTGGTCGCCTCGACCACATGGTGAAACCATATGCGAAATTTGGGCAAAAAAGTATGCGAGGGATTGGAGTGAGGAAATTCAAAAATACTACCAGGTCTAAATGAGATGTGACAGAGATGCCGAAAGAGAGGGAGAGAGATTGAGTGGCGTAGCTGGAAAGCAATTCGTGATGACAGCAAGAGCGATCACCGTCACTAGTATTCGTCCATTTATACAGATCCTTATTCGCCTCCTAGCTGCTTCTTGAAGCGCTTGACAAAGTCGTTCCCACTTGAACTAGGTTGAATTGGGCTAGGCCGCATCGACTCAGTTTACTGAGCCACAAACAAACTGAGATCTCTGCGGCACTGTGCCATATTGTGCTGAGATGTGCCAGACTGACGCCATCTGCATCTGACACAACCCCATGCGCATGTCCTCCCTCCCTTTAAAACGAGTCCGGGATAAGGGGATGGGGATGAATTAATTCAACCACAGCCTTACATAAACGCACGTGCGTGCTCTGGGTCCCTCGGGCTGCCCCCTCTAATCCTAGGAGAGGTGGACAGTGAAGCAGGCTGGGAAGCCTGCAATCAACAAAACTCGGCACCCTATGAGGCAAGCACATCTGCTCAGATAAACGACAGCTGCCGCTATTCCTGTTGCTGCTCTGCCATTACTGCTACTACAGTTGGTGTCTTCAGAGCACATATGTTTCTTGAGGACTGTCTGGGCACCGAACTTCTGTTGCGCGAAGAAATGTGCACGCATACTTACCCTATGTTTGCATGTGTTGCGAATAAGAACAACAATAAGCACCTGTTCCGTAATTTGTCCAACTGTGACTCACATGAACTGGGGAAAGGTGAGACAGCTGCTCGAAAGAAGATTTTCAATTCTTCAGCAGTTTCATGGTCAGCTGAATCAGTACGTAGCATAATAAATGATAACGTAGCTGAAAGTATTAGCTAATTAACTAACTACCTGACCAACTAATTACTTAGCTAACTAACTAACCAATTAACTGACCAACTTGCTTGTCGACTCAATTGCTTGCTGGAATACTTACTAGCATACACGCTTACTTACTAGCTAGCCAACTATTTCGTTGAAAGCAAAATCAACCCGGTGGGATTCACTCGAATGATTTTGTTGTTTTAGAATTGTTTACATTATCTAATTATCTTAATTAGTAGTCGTTAAACTATATCTATTAGTGAGACTAATTTTTGCGAAAATTCCGTTTCGAAATGAATGATCAACTAACGAATTGCGCCATAAACTTTTGTCTAGACTGTATGGTATATTGTTCATAAGTGAAAAAACTTCGTCTTTGACTTCTGTGTTTTGGTTGCAAACATTTAACGACCAGTTGAGGTGATGTCCTTAATGGACTGACGATGGACCATCACACTAACAAATTACCTGGATCAGCTTGCCAATCAAATAATCCACGACGCAGGTATGAGATAGATCAGTTCTTGCTTGGGAGTTTATCGTCGACAGACGAACCCAGTCCTATTGATAGGAAACCAGGTAGAGCTATAAATGTACAAATTTACAAACAGATCAAATCGAAGGAGGATAAACCACCTTTGTTGATTTGCAATGCTGAATTAACATAGAGTTTTCAAAAAACTTCTTATCGGTTCTGTTTTCAAGTCACGCTGATACCAGTCCAACCAACCAATCACAACCCTGAAGAAGGTAGATGACTTAGTTGCTCTATCCTTGTGAAAGCACTACAGTGGCTGTTGTCCAACTGTTTCAGTAAAACTATTAAAGAAAGTTTACTGCGTTACTGGCCACAGTTTTACTGGTAAGGAAGTGCAATAATACATCACAAAAGGTGCAGTTTCTCTTTGGATGCTGACTTGTGTTGTTCAATAACACAACACGGTCGAAATAGTTGTTAATTTGTCGACGTTCCGGTTATCATGGATAGTCTTTCCCAACACTGGTTTTCTGGCAAGTGAAGCTGGGGTCAATAAATGTGTGCATAAAAACATTTCACATGGTATATCCTTATTTCGATACATTGCGAACCGAATGCCATTCCCATACGGTGAATTTCATCACCGATGCAATCACCTCTGCAATGCACATACTCTAATCCAGTCAGACAAATATTCATTGGCAAGAAAATAGATTCGCACGGATAAATCGTTCATTCAACATTCTCGACCAAGTTAATCTTGGAAACCAAGACTGTATTTTCCACCTGCTTCGTCCGTGGAGGGGTATTTCACAAACACGTTTTCATCGCGCCCTTTCACTGGCCGCGCCACAATTCTGTACCATCCTTATTTCGCTGTTTTTGTCGGATATTTGGTTCCACTATGGTCTCCGTTTGCCGCTACAATCGCCTGGAATTACTTTTGTTCAAAAACCGTATTGTTCCTCAACATGGACTGGGATCACGCGTTGCTGCATCTCAAAGATCTTATCCAGCTAAAGGAGGCACTCGTGTTGGCTGGCAGATAGCTCTCAAATGCACACTCTCGGCCAGGATTTCCATTCCGGCATTGTTGAGTACCAACATCCACTCTCTGTTTACGAAAATGTCGGATCTGTCACTCACACTTCAATCGCCGATCCATGTTCGCAATTGCGTCATCTACACACAAGAATGCTGGCTGAACCCGGATACCGCTGATTCACTCGTATCGATAGACACCTTCAGACTCTAGCGGCAGGAGAGAGTTTCGGACAAGAGGAAGACTGGAGGCGGTGTGGCAACATACATAAACTTCTTCTGGTCTGACAAGTCCGAAGTTATTTACACGTAATCGCTAAACGGAATTGAATGTCTCGTGACACAATGTCATCCTAAGTTTTCTCGCCATACCATTCTAATCATAACGAACTTATATACTGCCCCTTTTAG
>LUCM01003692.1:51151-65044 GCA_008360955.1 Fasciolopsis buskii | reverse complement strand
GTGATGATGATGATGATGATGATGATGATGATGATGATGATGATGATATGTGGATATCAAATAAAACGCAGTCTGTTGGGAATATCCCTCCATCCTGTGGAGAAAGCCTTTTTTCGATAAGGGGCATTCGATTAGACCTGAGGACGGTTTCCGTGCCCCCCCCCCGTCGCTTTGATGATATTTTCCACTACCGGATTTCATTTGGATGACGCCGTTTGGCAGTGTGGCCCACAGATAGTGCAGCCGCACTCGGGTTAGATAACTCGGGTTAGATAACCCGGGTTCAAGCCCTAGGTGTGCTAATGGATATTTAGCCCTGACGAGTTCTAATGGGGCCGCAACTCGAGTCCGGTGTTGCCATAGTTAAAGGTTGACCGGTTGAACTGATGCTTCTGCATGAAAGCGCAGGGTGCGTCAAGGTGAGATAAACTGTTTAAAACTGGAGCAAAACGAAAAATCTTAGTCACTGACCTCCGAAGTAAATGGGCACAAATACTGAGTTCAGATGAATAGGGGTTCAATTCATCTTCCCTCGCATGTTTGCATCCCAGTATGGCTGAAAACCCCTATTCGTAGGCCCATGAATGGTCGTGATGGTCACAGACTAGCCTAACTCACTTGCCCGACCTAGCGGAAACTGTCGTCATCATGTTCGAGGACCGACCAAACCTTAGATCACCCGGGCTTTTTTGAATTCAGCTGGGTCCCGTTCAGTCTGCCATTGATGGCGCAACCCTGATTCTACTGAGGATTGTCGAGTCCATGGGCTGCGATTAAACAAAGCCGGCGTTTGTACATATTTATATTGGGACTAAAGATCAAGGATTATCATTTTGCTCCAGTTTTAGACTCTTTCGTTTACCTTGGCACGCCCCGTATTGACATTAGAGACAATAGTCCTAGGCACAACTTGGAGGTTACCGTGATCTGTTTATAGACACCGATACCATCACAAAAGTAGCACGATACCCTTCGTTGTGTAGTCTGTAGATTCCTCAACAAGGGGACCATAATATTATCCTGGTGATCAGGCGGGAGTGTTCTAGTGCTTTCGTTGATCTCAAAAAGATGAGCTGCATAAGAACGATTTGCGGTTAAACCTCTATTGTTCCAGCTCATATTGAGGGAAAGTAAGAAAGCGTGAGCGTTGAAGTGTGCAGTGTTTCTGATAATACCTGGTTTTTGGGACAAGCTGAAAGTAACATAAAAATGGTAGATTATACACAATGAAGATAAATCAATAAGGCAATAAGGTTCCACTATGTGAAACCGTTGACGTGAAAAGTGAAACAGTCAATTTTCCTTCCTAGTAGACAACGATTCGCGGGTTCCGTGGACATGGAATGTGAAAAATTTATATCCGTGCCCCAAAGTAGTCTGTCAATTGCAGATGTCACCATGGAGAATCAACCTGGGCCTGCTCAGGTGAACATATTTGTTTTCCACCTCGAACGAAGTTGGCAATGAGAAAGATGAAACTCCATCGTCACTACGTCAGTGGTACAGCTAGTGAAACCAATGAGATTAGTCTTCACGGATTCTAAAATTCGACTCACGATTATTCTACTACCATTTTAACGTGACAGTAAGCAGATGGCACAATAGCTATTTTTCCACTGAAACCACTCCCCGGACAGAAGCATCAAACAGAGGATCCGGGTTTCGGAACAGCATGTATTTTTAAATGATGGTTCATATACTTGGTGGTAAGATTAAAGTCTTTCAGAAAATGTCCGGTAAAAATAGCACGGGGTTTACGGGACTAGCTGGGACGGATATATGCTAATGGAAACTGTTTGAAAATGCTTCCGCATCTCCCACTTTTGAGTGAAAATGTTTACAGTCAATTGGCAATTTCGGGACGCAAGGAGATATCGAAATAGGTATATTAGGATCCGAATAGTTCGAAACATTTGAAAGGCAAGAAGTTACGGAGACTCGACATGACATACAGATACACAGAAAATAAAAATGCCATCAGAATGGGACCGTGGGGAACACAAATGGTTGAGTGTGCCATTTTTGCAATGCTTACAAAGAAGCGCATGAATTGCTGGCGGTGACAGCAACAGTACGGAGTCATGCTATCCTGTCGGCAGGATTTAAATCCACTGTTTTGGTCTAGAAAGCGAACTTCATGGTTCTGTTTTTTATCTGATGAAGGATGAGTACGGTAAATTTTCGTCAATATTTTTTGAAATAGTTTTAGAACCGTCCTTATGTGACCTGTTAGTCTTTATTCTTAGGAGTTGTTATTGATCGGACTCGCCCTAACGGTTCGGGATAATATCCTGCCTTCCGCAACGACTAATTGGCTCTCCCAATACGGGGGCTAAGGTGAACAAACGAACGGAGAAAACATCTTCCGATTCATCAGCTTTCTTAGAGCTAAATTGGATCCGCGGCTTGTATGGATATTATATACATTTCACAAACCTAGGCGCACATCACGCGTCATGACGAATAAAGCACACAACGTGTCAGCGGATGAGGACGGACATCCTGGGTGTCAGGCGCACCCTTCGACTATATATGTAAGCGAGCACAAGACTTTACGCTATGAAGGTCGCTCGAAGTTCGCATAGCATCAGTGTTTAACGATTTCCTCTGTACTGACTATCAAAGACCAGTTAATCAGATGAAGAACGACAGGTCTTCACATTCGTCCTTTCACTGTATTGAGACACCCAGTCACGAGACAGTAGTGCATGGGGCTTCGGCAGCAGGGACTATTTGAGACGCACGGTGGTTAGGAAGCATTTGGAGAAACGGTCATGGCGGTCAGACAACTAGGAGTCATCAAATATTCCCCTCCAGCCATGCCGAGGCCTCGGGAGGCCGCCATATGTAGATATATAGACGGTCTAGGACGGAAATTGTCCGTATCCAGTAGGGAAAAATCAGCAACACATTCGACGGGAGGGAGGTCTTGCTGAAGCTCCGACCAAGAAGTTCTGCATCAATTTTATACACCTGTCCAAACGATGAATCTCTATGGAGCTTTTTCAGCATGTCCCATATTTCGTGACAGTATTGCTCCTGATGATCGATTCAGCGTACATAGTATTGGGTTAATTAAAGTCCATTGGGATTAATTCTAAGGAGGTTCTTACGGCAACAAAGTCCCTAGCATTATATGTTCTACCCGGTTAGGTAGCTGCTTGGCCATCATAATTAAAATCTACCATGCCGAGTGTAATATCTCTCCCGTGCATCGCAGCAAAAGTTCGGACAACTCGTCAGTTGTTCACAGAAAGTAGATGAATCGGGATGCGTGAATCTATCTAGGCCAAATCCAACAAACATTTCCACGCAGCCTCATGAATTTCGCTATGCCACACTTTTCTTTCTTGACTACGATTTGGTCTTTGTGTAAAAGGCGTGTGGTTGGTTTTATTGTAGACTATGGGGGAACTTCAGCAATTTAGTGGCCAGACAATGGTGGTACCCTCTCGATATGGAATAAAAGGATCGACGCAATAACTAACGAAGTCTCCTGGTTGAACAGGTTCACGGTCCAAGCCAACGTGCTACCATGTTCCTTGCACCAAGATGGTCCAAACTACTCCTTATTCTCAATGTTACTCAGAATCCTATTAGAAACTAAAAAGAAATGCTTATTATTGATTAGAAAGCACATGTATGGAAATACTGCATTCCCGGAGTCACCAATCAGTCACTGCGATATCTTCTCGGATTCTACTTGAGTTCGTCTATAATCGGGGCTATCGGCAATGGAAATCTATGTATGTGAATTTTTCGTCTCTTCACTTCTACCCAAGCAACATATTTAGAACAATCTGAGCTTATTTTCATTTATTGTTGACAGTTATTCACACTTTATGGAAAGGCAGCTTTTTTAATTTATTAATTCTTAATTACTGTACTTTATAGATACACAGCAAAGTGGTTCTGGGCTACTTAAGCAAACTAGTCTTTTGGGCTCCATCGGTCGAGTAATGACTGACTTCAAGTTATGGAAAATACAAGTACCCCGGAACAGGATCGACCGGATGTACTGTCATGGGTTGTCATCCCTTTCCCTTGGAACCGTTGTCCACAGCCATCACTTACATTGACTTCCTTCCCCCCTCCCAGTTTTGGGTGAGTCTGATAGACCCATGCACCAGTTTCCAGTCCGCCCACCTGAGCGAAACAGGCTATGAGGTGTTGAAAAGACAGTCGGGGACCATAAGTGTACTGACATTCGCTGAGCGAAGTTTTATCCTTGTCCCAGAGATGACAAGACACCGATAGGAATGGCAAACCGACAGGCCAAGATGGTCAGTTGCCTGCGCTGCGAAGTTGATGTTGGCGTGACCTAAAACCATTGGGAACATGTTTATCACCTGACCGTTAGGATAGAATCGTATGTTGATTCCGACCACTTCTGCGGGTCAGAACAGCTGGACATGCAGTGGGTCATTCGGCACCTTTGTTTACACAGGTGCTGCTGATATCCTCATTAATCCAGCTCTCGAGTTTCATGTCAGTGATATTCTGATTTTCTCAGAGAGGTTAGGTGACCATAACCCTATACCATATCCCGATGTAATGCGGAAAGTGCAAGAAGGTATGCGTGTTTAGTTCCAGGTGTTTGTGTGTATTTGCATATGTAACGAGAGAGGAAACAAAAATAAGTGATGAACTCCATATCAAGCCAACTCGGAAACCAAGCATCCCCTTCAAAAGACGTGAACGACCTGTGCAATCACCGCAACTTTTATTGCAACAGGTTAATCTTAATCAAGATTGCTCGGGTAACGGTAGCTGTTCGTCCAATTATCATATCTTAGGGAAGCTCCAATCCGTTGTCGGAGTGTACCAAATACCCGTGCGTATGTACATTTACGTGCTAAGACAAGGACCGAAGTTTAACGAGACCAATTACTACACAATATAGATAACTAAAATCGGCACGTATTGTGCCAGTGAAATGATTTCGACCGCGGGGATTCGATTTTTCGTTGCCAGAGGTTTAGTCATGCCGATACATGTTTCTCTAACTGTCTCGGACTGATAAACCTGGTCAAATTCCCCAATAGGGAAGACACAGAAAGTGAATCTTTATTTCTCACTCACTGTGATATTTTGTTTATGCATAAAATAGCACCCATCTAGCTCGGACCGTTGTGTCCTCAAAAATTCACGGGCGTGCATTCAAAGGTAATCTCACATCGCACACACACTTTTGATTGTAGGAGTACCCAAAGATATCGCTTCATATGGAGTCCTACGTCACGGAAGCTCGTGGCGACAGAAACCGACTCTATTCTTTTGTACTCACATGGTATTTCGACACGCTGAAGCCAACTGACCAGATACCTGAACTTTTGCTAAGATGTCGGGAAAATCTTTCCCATTGCACTTGTGCTAATGGCCTATTGCCCAAAGGTCTTAGTAAATGTTAGGTCACGGGCATCAATCTCTGGTGTTAAATCGGCTTACGTGTTCTTATGGCGCTATATATGGAGCATACTGTCCAAAAGAATGGCTAAACACATTCCGGCCTATTTTCGCAAGGGCATGGTAAGGGTAGAATGCAGCCCAATCGTACCACAATTGGTCGACAGCCTTCTGGAAAAGTGTCACAACTTCGGGGATCGACACCCAAGGAGTATACAAAAAATTTCTCAAGTTTGCTGGATCCCCAGGAATCGAAATATTAAAGCCAGAAGCAACGCGATCTTTCACGGTTAGAGCCACAACTAATCTGGTAATCAGGTGTGCAAATGACACTGTCGTCTAATCACATTTGACATCTTGCTTCTCTATTTTCCGTTGGGCAGTGGATCTAGTGTCCAGTCTCTCCACCAGCCAATCCAAATAAAATGCCACTGCGTTTTCACTTTCTGAATGCGTCTAGCTTCTTTCAATTGAGGGTAAATATTCGTCAGTTCCTCCTAACAAATGAACACTTCCTAAAGCCAGCTCAGTGAAGTGCGTCGTGATTATCATTTCACAAGATCAATGCTAGTCCAAACCCGCTGTAAGCACTGCCGTAGCAATAGGAGGAGCATCCTTTCATGCTTATACCTTAACCCGTACTCCCCAAGATGCTTAATAACTAAATTGAAACTCTGACATTCTTTTATGGTATCTAGTTTTTTTGTCCCGGTTTACTACTTCCGGGACTTCCTAGCAAAACCTACAGAATATTAGTAGAGCTATCAAAATTATGCCACAATTAAGAGGTATTTCATCTGTGACAGTGAATAATTGCATTATTGTTTATAACTTTCGTGAAAGATAACATTCGGATATTTTTATCCCGTACTAAACATTCACTGAAAGCGCGCACGTTAAAAATTGTGTCAACTTATTCCGCTCGAAGTCTGTTCAACTGTTCATCCGCATTAAAAACAATCTACAATTTACCTGCTATCCCCTATAACGCTAGACATCTTAGCAATACTTGGTTGGCGACTAATGAACTAAAAAAAAGAAAACAGCTGCTAGCACATTACCGGTAATTATTAGACACTGTTCAAAGTGTTATCGAATTTTTAATTACTTTTTGGAAAATCTTGGAAACTGTTATGTATGGTGCAGTTTAAGATGTGCTAATTAGCCTCGTGTAGAAAATCCATCTTTCGAGATGACTACAGACAAATGTTGCCTTTCGGAACATATTGTACCGCGACGACCATTCGGTCGTGGTCCATTGGCATCACAACTCCGTGAGACCGAGTCAAATCACCAAACCCGATGATAGTTCATCAGCGAAGTCGATCATCAAACCGTGTGCGGATCAGAGTGAGTGAGTGAGTGAGTGAGTGGATTGCACGCTTCTGGCCTTTTGGTAGACTAGCCAACATTTCGTATGTTTCCAATGTTTGCAAGCTTATGAAAAACATCCACCTATCCCCATCTGTTAATTAGGAAATGTTTCTTTAAACCAGGTGGTCATTATCCTTGATTAATGAGCTGCTATCTCGTCCAAATTTAAGTCAGTCTTTCTTTTTCCTATGTCCAGTAATTTATTATGGTGACAAACCAGCAAAAAGAGCAATCGCGTGTAAACTGTTCCGGTGATAGTACAACAGAAGATGTAAGAGCCGAAAAACTATCACAAACCAGACGAGAATTCCGGGCTTGTAGTTATGGCAGGTCCCCACTACAAAATGGGAATCGTTTTGTTCCCGATGAGCCTGATTTTTTCTGTTCGTTATGCAGTGAACGTTGAGCATAACTACACCAGACAGTATTATACTTTCAGCCCACGATGAAAGCTTTTACAATTTGGGCCTGAATCATTCTACGAAGTCCAAACACCCTCCTTGAAACTGGATCTTTGGGAGTTGTCCAATGAAAAATGTCCATATGGGCAAATCGAAAGATAAGGTATGATGCATTGTTTGGACGAACAGTTTTGAGGGAGTTGTCTGCCCAACTTTCTTATTGAAAGTTTCTGGGATAAGGATGCAGTCGTCACAACACCATCGTAGACCTCCTCTCAAGCCACTGACCTAGTCCCACGTCTGCTTAGTCCACTGCAGTTTGAACAAAACGTTCCGTACATAGTTTTAGATTTGAAGGAGCCGGTTTCGCTTCAGAAAATTCCAGCGCTTGAATTATTCACTTGTTTTCCATAAGCTCAAATCCATCTTGAAAACACCGCAAACATGCGAAATGTAGGCTAGTCTACCAAAAGGCCAGAAGCGTACAATCCACTCACTCACTCTGATCCGCATACGGTTTCATGATCAACCTCGATGATGAGCTGTCATCGGGTTTGGTGATTTGACTCGGTCTCACGGAGTTGAGATGCCAATGAACCAAGACCGAACTGTTGTTACAGCGCAGTAGGTCGTGGCTTTCCTGAGACAGAGTTGTCGGAAGGACTGGTCTCTGCTTGCGGCTAATGTGCTCAACCCACCCCAAGGTAGACTGACGGCCAGGTGAAATCGTGAGTTAGTCTGAGTTATATTGGATTTTAATGATCTTATGTGGTGGAAAAGCTGGGAAACCTAGGTGAAACATGAAATTCCATCAACATACAGAAAAATATGGGCAAATTTGTGCGCTTTTCTCGTAAGACGAACGTTAATGCAGTCATTTTTAGCCGAAAACCCATCGGGGGGAATTCATTTATGTGTGATCAGTTTCGGAATTGAGTTATCGTTGAAATAACGATCATCAGTATCATCATCGCTATTAATATCGTTATCACAACGGTTACGGGGACCTGTAACATCATTAGGCTTGTCAACATCACAATTCTCGTTACTGGTTTCTGAACTGCCCAGCTGTTTTCTGCTGTTCTCACAAAAATCTACGTGCGTATGTACGCCAATGTCTGTTTCTGTTCTGGGAGGGGTCAGAGATAAGTGGAGGTCTTCCCTCAGCCTGGGGGAGAGGTGAGATAGCATGAACTGTTTCCCGCGGGAATTTAGACATGTGGCACTGTCCAGGAATTTGATGTTTTCAGTTGTGAATGCTGCTGTCTCTGAGTTGCCGAGGCGGGGGTTACTTTGTGATGTTGCTGGTGCAGGCTCGATGATTGTATCACGTATACATATGCATGCACGCACGCACGTGCACAAACACACTCGCACACACACGAGTGATTGTGGTCACAACGTGGTTTATGGTTCATTTACTTGCTGTTGCCGCGTTTGGTATCGGTGGCGGTGGTGCTACAATGTGGGTTAGTGGTGATCGTGCTAACTAGCGGTGGTCTGCGGTCCGGAAGCCTGGGATCCGGTTGGGCCTAACAACAGATGTATTAGATAGAGTAAGATGCAACCAAGTGCTCATTTACCATAAAACAAACCAAAATGAGAATTCACGCACGGACACAGGAAGACACATTCATACCCACATAAATGTACGCAAACACTGCAGAATAGAGTGCGGAGCCAAGACGTCCGATCTGATGAGAGAATTGTAGTGGTGACAACACGTTGCTTTATTCCGGTGCCAATAGGACTAGTATCACTACTGGGAACTGCATCATCATCATCATCACCATCATCATCATCAACCTTCTGTGAAGGCCAGTTCGAACACCTGTCCACAACCCCGTGTTTGTGCTCACGTTCACACTCAGCGGGGTTGGACCGGCTTTCTGGTTTAGGTTCGGGCGATAGGGTCTTGCGTGAACACGTGTCGCGATTCACATGTCTTCTCCATCTGTGCACTCCCGCGACGACAACTAGCGTGAGAAAGTTCACAAATGAGTATCCGTGGCACTACCGCACTCACATACAAGCGCACATTCTTCCAAAGGTACAATTCTCCTTCACTAAACTAATAGTGGGCCACAAGATGGATTGGTCACGTACCCATCTACCATCTACCAGCTTATACAACGCAATTGCTTATGAGCATAACTACAAGCAGACATGAACACGGAAGTCAGTGGACTCAGGCGCAAACATGCACAATGCCGTGGGAATTCACGCAATTCGAAACACGCGCATGCTCACTGTGCACGTACCAGGTGAAATTTTCGCAATGCCCCTGGACCTAATATACCCAGTTGTCATTCTTCGCACCACCGGTTCACGAAAGTGCGAATAGACGGTAGTCCGTTGGTGTCATTTTACCCCGGACATATCGGAAATCGTGATCAAAAGTGGTTCAACTCGATTCCAGTCTCCAGGTAAAAAAGAAAAAAGAATGCAGACAACGATAGTTGTATTGACACTTTCAATACCAGTGATGGCCGAATAGTTAACCCAGGGATCTAACTGGATAGTGTCGACCGAACGCAGAAATGAAAGTATATCATGTCGACTGCGTGGAACTAATCAACAAGCAGAAAGGTGCTTTATTCTCAATAACCGAGACCGGTACCCTAGACGGTCATACTGAGCACGTTATAAGAAAAGAGCCGAAGTACACAACAAGAGGGAGGGTAGCTGTTGTGTGTAAACGAGTGAAAATAAGCTCTTCAAACAGACTTATCTAGCTCGAACTTATATCGCAGATGCATTTTAATTGTGTGAGCTCTAGGTTGTGCAGCAATATACAAAGTACGTCATAAGCAACCTCATTCCCCTTGAGCTGCTTTTGACCTGCCGACGATGAAGCAGGCTGAATGAGCCGAATGACCGAAAACGGGACAACGACACCGCGGCCGGGAGTGATGCACAAACAATCACGGGATGCTTCACATTGATTGACAATCTCGAACAGGCTGGCATAAGCAGAAGGTAGGGCAAAAGTCGTCCGGGCTGCACGGTTGTAAACAAAACCGATAAAACTGCACTAGTAAACTAACTACTTTTCAATCGGCTCTGCCAGTTGAATCTCGTCTACTACTGGAACAGTCTTTGATAGATCAAAGTCTCATCCTCGAAAATTGCACGATTAATGTGATTGTTAAAGCAAAGAGTCGCAGTGATGCGCATCACGAACACCACCGTTTTCAGCAAATATGGGAAATTTTGTCCTTAGTAATAAAACCGAAACCAAAACAAACGAAATGCCATTATGCAATTAATAACCATAGGCAAGCCTGAACGAAATGACTTATTTGAGCTGCGCAACTGGTTAGGAAAATCGTGGGGCTTTATGCCCCACGAAACTATCCAAAGTGGTTGAGATAGTTACTCAAGTGTTAGAATTTCATGCCAGATGTTCCAGGTCACAATGAGAATAAGCAAAAAGACTCAAACGGATTGAAATTACCCAGTCGGTTCCTAATTCGGTTTTTATCGCTTTCGCAAATCACTGTGCAGGATTCGTAAGACCGATACATTTATCTAATCATGCTTTTCTATCGGCGTCAGTAAAGTAAGTTTCCTACCTAGTAGCTCATTTTTTACTTTACATCTTACATTAATGAGGTGCATTTTCGTGCAATTCATTTGGTACGGCACACGGTTTTCGTCCCTTAAACGATCACAAAAACCAATTTATCAGAAAAGGAAAGGATTCTCAGGTGAATTCAGCTGTATTCTTCTACAAGCGATCCCCAAATCAGGGACTTAAATTACTACTTACTATTTTTCATCATACTCGCACGTTCCAGCCATATTTTGCCCATTGCCCTGACTGGAGTGCCAATACTAATCCGAATCTCCTAAATGCTGCAACTAATTATGAGCAGTTCGACACTGGTGACAAAACACCTGGGAGTGTCGTTTTGTCTTCTGCTTCCTTTATTAGTAAATCGAAAATGTCCGTTGTTTTTGGGAGGGGGTCGTAGCCAACTATGGCTGTCAGTTGGAGAAGTTGACCAGCGGTAGAAAGATCCGAACTGGCGTCAGTATTGACTGCTTGAATAACACCGGCATGGAGAAGATGGGATAATATAAGTAGCATGGCTGATCCGGAAACTGCCAGTCCGAATCTTGATGAGATAGGAAAACCGGAGTTTTGTTAAAATTCAACAAGTGGTGACCATCCGTCAAAGAGGGAGCCAGAGCCCCAACAGTTAAGGCTCCGCAGTTATTACAGTGTGATCCCTTTACTATCGGTGTCACCGCCTTCACTCCTGGAGATGCGCCCTTATGTCAGTCAGTTTGTCAATTTAGATGGTCAGGGTATAGTATTGCACGCTTGTTCATTTTCCAACCCGAATGTTGCATTGAATGTTAAATGAATTGTTTCTGTATTCCTCAATTCCTAAACTTTATTTAACCTGACTGACCCCTGCAGCAAGTTCCACGTTTTTGTAAACAACAGTGTGCCCTTGAAGCTGATCCCAACACACATTATTGTTTTCGCCTCACTGAAAGGCTTGGGGAAATACTTCGAACAAATGAGAATTATTAATTTTTCTGTCAGGCTGTGCATGAGGCAAAGCTATGTTTTACCCAAAGGGAAGTGCTAAGAAACAACTGAGAGTTATCTAGCCCCCAACCAACTGAACTACAAGGATTAATCTGGGCTGCATCAAGTATTTGCCAACATATATTTTTTGCTTTGTTGATCATTCAGTATTTCTGGAAATAAGCTGCAACAATTGGAAGACTTCCATTACCAACAATTTAAGGATGGAGATCCAAGGTTATGTTTGACATTCATAATGATGACCGTTTGATCACTGCTGGTTAGACAGTCGCGCTTCTTGTTTCCCGCCCACCAAACTTATGTCAGTTCATTCAGAAACCAGCGGAATTAGTGGCAATGCAAGTCGACTCCATGCTCCTTCAAAAACGGCAGAATCGGCTCCGCAGCCCACTCCCAAAGCTGTTGCAACAGGCACTGTAACCCTCCTCAGCATGGTTATCGTCTGTAGTTTACAAACTTTATGTCTGAAGTACAGTAACACGGACGTTCACTGAGAATTTCTTTACGGTGGTTTACCTAATTCAGGACCTTCGCGCATTCTTTGTTTTGTATGCAAATCTAGCCGTGTTTGGTTTGGATTGCTTAACCAGTCCGCATACGACCGGGCAGTCCCCTGACTTTATATGAGAACAAATCATCACAAATAAGCATATTGAACTCTTTGTGAGGTTTGGTCGCTGAGTTTTGGGTTTAGCTGGCACTCAGACCCACTGTCGTTCTGCCTGGGACTTCGACGTACAGACAGGAGACGATTGAAACCACTGATATGCGGATCAAACTAGTCTGTGACCAACGCCCAGCAGTTTTTAGGAGGATTAAAAAACATGACTGTGTATGAAGACGAGGCGGCATTTTCGTTTCACGTTAGCGCTCACTTCACATGGATTAATTTGGATCTAGCAAAATAAATTACCCGGAGAAATTCTGCAAGGGCACTGTCCCGATAAACCATTGGAAACACAAACGGTTTAAGAACTACTGGGCCTGAGAATATACAAGTGATTCAAATTAAACGGCCACGTGTACGAACAAGTGGAAGAAAAAACACCGATGGGTTCACCTATTTCCGGGTTTCTCTCTGAGGCCGTGAATCAAGCCTTGGAAATAGCAACACTACTAAAAAATCGGTCAAAACTTTGGATCAGAAACATCGATGACACCTTCGTTATTATCAAACGTGCATTCGCTGGCAAGACACATTGCGATCTAAACACTGAGCGCAGCAATTAGGACCTTAGGAAATCTGACAACACAACTTTTCAAAATCATTGAAACAGTGAACTCTCAGACCTAGTTCACGCAGTTGTGGTTTAGTGCTTAATATTGCTGAATGATGACCACACGACAAGCCGATTAAGGTTCCCTAGTTGTAGTATTTATGGTAGAAATAGTCACTGACTGTAATCGGTCCCAGTTTGTTTGTTATTTCGGCATACGCTCCAACAGACTGCATCACCGACATGGAGAAAGACGAGTTTTATGATCACCTCGTCGCCCTTGTTTGGAAGAGCAAACGCTCTGACATGGTAGTAGTAGCAGGGGACTTTAATGCACAAGTTGGAGAACTTAGTGCATCGGAGTCCTGTTTAAGTGGGCGATGCGCCCTGCCTGCACAGCGAACAGACAACGGAGAAAGACTTCTCCAATTCTGTGCAGATAATCATTCATTCCTATCTAGCACGAATTTCCGACACAGTTCGCGTCGCACAGCGACATGGCGCTCTAGCTCGACAGGTACTTTAAGTCAGATTGACCATATCGCAGTTAGCTACCGTTGGCACGGTTTTGTCCAGAACTGCAGATCATACTAGACCATGTACGTCAAATTGGACCATACGTTAGTTTTAATGAGATTTTTACTGCAGCTGAATGGCAAAGTACTGTTACAGGACTGAACGACAGCAGCGCCGAACTTGATACTGGATGGAGAGGAAATAACGACTGTGGACCGTTTCACCTACCTTGGTAGCTGCATGTCCAACGATGGTAGCTCGGGAGTGGAGGAAAATATGCGTATATCCAAGGCTCGTGCAGCTTACGCTGGATTGAAGCACTTGTGGCGTCGGCCTGATATTTCACTGAAGTTGAAAGGTCGTGTGTACTGTGCTGCAGTGCGTTCAGTTCTGTTGTACGGTTGCGAGACATGGA
>LUCM01003692.1:29115-49184 GCA_008360955.1 Fasciolopsis buskii | reverse complement strand
TTTGGCGGCGGGGGGGGGGGGGGGGGGGGGGGGTGGGGGAAGGGGGGGGGGAGGTGGGGGGGAGGGAGAGGGGGGGGGGAGCAATATTCGTGTGGATGTTCGTCCAGTTGGAGGTTTTCGACAACGACTGTTTCGGAGTGATGGCCAGTGGTGAGATGGGTGACCGGGTGAGTAATATTGAGTTGGATTGGTACTGGTGCCACTTCTGAGAATAGTTATGTTGAAGCGAATGAACTTAGTTAGAACTACGCTGGTTGGTGGTTGGGTAAGTGTTGCGTATGACAACACTCGTCTATTCATACCTTGCCTTTTTGTGTTTTCTCTAAGGAAGGGAAGAACCCATGTGGGGCCACAGTGACGTGAGTCACGTGGAATGATGAGAAAATGTAGAGACGAAGTTATGGTAAAGTTAGTGTCTCATGCCTTTCGTGCTTGGGTCCGAAGAATATGTCGATTGCTGACTGGCAGACATGCAGGATATGCACTGAAGCGACATGCGATGTGCTGTCATCCTTTCCAAATCGAATCGAATGATTGAAAACGTCGTTTGATCCAGTTAGACTGTGCTGTTTCGATAAGTGGTTGGTGCGCCGCGACTTTTTTTTTCCCGCTGTGTAGGTCCACTCCTGTTCCCTTTGCGATTATTCACTCTCATCTAATAAAGATGTACTCTGGGAAAGGCAGCGTAAGTGAGGTTGCCTGCTGTTTAACGCGAACTGTGATGCATATTTGTTGTCTACCCGTGGATGAGCTACCTCAATTTCATTAGCACACGACTATCTCCTAAGCGAAGTTCCGTCCCAAGCGTCGCTATTAGGTTTAAAATACTTGACTGCTTACTTCCGAACGGCTCGGTTACTTCCATCTCTTCGGCTATCTTAATCAACCAATTTTCACGGTAATTATTTAGGCTTATCGTCAACTAACGCTGCAACTGTCGAGGCACCTTACTCGTCTCTTTGCAGTTAAGGAGTTGGCCTTCTTGCCCCATCTAACCAGATCGACCCTGCGACCATTCTGACTTAGTATCTTTGACTGAGCGGCTTACCCGAGTACCGCAGGCATCTAGCTACAAATGCATCCGCTGATTGAGTAATGCACTGTGGATACATTGCTGCTCGTCAGAGTTCTTAGCTCCTCAGATATATTCTGCTCATAGCTGTTGCGAACAGCTGACGTTCGACACCAGTTCGTAGTTGTGGGCGCACCATGACCATTTCATGCTTGAGCAAAAAGTGCCGATTACAACATCGCGCGATTCGACGGTATTACTGCGATTGGTCGATCGAATTCAGACCATCTTTCGTTAAAACGCCAGGTCGCGTGCGGCGAACTGTGTCGAAATTATGCAATTAGAAAGTAGTTATTATTGTCCGCACAAAATGAGTTTTTCCGTTATCGTTCGTGAGCATGCAAGGCGCCGCCACCATAAACAGAATCCATGCACTTCAGTTTTCCACTGGCATTCATAATCCTGCCACCACTACAAGTCAGAGCGTTTGGCTCTTCAGAACAAGTGGGACGAATTGGTTGGATGTATCGTAAAAAAATCGTTCGATCCTTCTCATGTCGTCGATGTGCTGTATCAATCTGTTGGGCTCTAGTTGCGAGTAATCAAACAACTTGCGCTAAACACTTATCCTTCCGGAATCGAATGATACCCTGCAGTTTCATGCCGCCATCACGATTGTTAATCGGATCCAGTCTCACAAGGCTGCTTCATTTTCGAACGCGCGAATATCTTTGACGAGGACCACGTTTGGGCGCAGTTTAGCTGAATTTACTTTACTCCGAATCCGAAATTCGTGTTCACTCAGCAGCAGCATCAATCGAAATGAGTCACTGTTAGAACAACACGACCTGCTTGGCCAGACCTTGCATTAAGTGAGCACATTTCAGAACCCAGAGAAGGCTACGAGATATTGAGACATTGTGGCTAGATACCTTTGAAGCCACTTTACTAACACTATTGACAATAAATGTTGACGATATCGAAGATGTTATCAATAAAATCTAGATAGCCAAGACAGATGGGGCACAAATTAGGTTGAAAGAATATAGACAGGTTTGATAAAAAGAGGACAACTGACTGGCAGTAGGACATATATCACTGCCCACACCACTGCGCTCGATTAATGGGCACGGCGGCTCTGATTATCCGGCGCGTACCCGGATTAATGCATGATTTTATAGTGTTACTTATTGGGGATTGATGGACGGTTATGTAGGCAAGCATCAGCTAGAGAGAACGATTAGTTCTCAACCGAAAGCCTTGTTCTGACGAACCTAGACCGCACTGCCGTCTGGGTATACGCTGGAACCTATCTGTTTGATCATTATTCTTCCACTCTTTTAATGAGCTGCCTAAATGAGATCAACCGTTCGACGGCCAGTAGATTGTTGGATTTCTCGATTATATCCGGTTCTCATCGTTCACACATGAGATTCATCTCAGGATAATTGCTTACTTGTTATCGTCGGAGCTGCTTCTCGACTTTACACTACCACTTTTGCTGTTTAACAGCTTCCGATAATTGTTTAGTCACCACGCTCTGTTTTTATCAACCACGGTGTTCGTTGAAATAACTCATGCATTTCTTCGTTGAGAATACGTCTACTGACTAAATTCTCAGCGGGAAATTAGATCATTTAATCAAGTTGCACATTTGTTGCTTCCTTTGGCTGTATGCTTTGACACCAAAAAGTGTCCTTGTTCGATTCTAGACGCTCGGGGTGGGGTGGGTGGGTGGACCTGGGAAAACAGGGGGATCAAAAATGATCTTATCAGCGTCGAAGCGCAAAACCTGAGACCAAATTACGCTAAATCATTATTGTGGTTCCTAAAGCCACATCACTCGTTTATTGCACGTTGACCGGATCAAAAGTCAGAAGAAGGGAGAACAAAGAGGTCAATACTCAGGTTGGAAAGCATGTGAAAGGAATATGAATAGTTTTTGCGAATAGTGCTGGTATGATGTCAAGTAATCCGCAGCTAGTACAGTAAAAACAAAAGCAGTAACTGGCCGAGATCGAGTGATCAACATTTTTGGATTTGAACATGAATGTTGCAGATCGTGATACTTGGACAGTTAACCACTTCCTCTCTCGGTAGCTCTTCAGCAGTCGCGTTTTCCTGCCAGAAATGTCCTGTATGTTGCATAATGTAATAAAGATAAGCAACAAGTTGCTTATGATTGTTAATATTATTATTATTATTATTACTAGTGGTTGTCGTGAAAAGAAACATTAATAAACAACAAGAACAACGACAGCAACAACAGTGACAACTTTTGGGATGGTCATTCTTCAGTCATATGCTATTCTTATTAGTCAGCAGCTCTCAAACAGCTGCACGCACAGTCGTGCACAGTGAGATGACATGGCGCAGTGGGTTCGGATTCGTGTTGGACATGACGAAATCGATCCACTAGTAACATTATAGATCATAAACAGGCAACCTTAGGGCAGACTCAGGTGTAAAACGATTGCCATTATCACAAATACTATACTCAGTATGATTATTTTATTATGCTAACTAATTATTCCCGATTCCGAGTTTGAAAGATGCACACAGTGTTGGTTCTTGCACAGCCCAGATTGGAAATTATTACTCAATGACTTGGGCACTCTTGACCATGAACTAAGGGTAAAACTGTATGTGATTTTTTGGCTGACTGCCATGTTGCAGTCTTATCCGTGCATTATCAATAATGAACCAAATATTGAAATTCGAGAATTCAATTCATAATTGTTTCACCTTCTGCTGTTCAAATCAATCAGTTAGCCAAAGTGTGGTTGTTATTTTTAACGTGAAGCCATTGGTTTGCAAGCAAGGTGCGCGGTGAAAATAACGATTTTTATTTCGTGTTTCACTGATGTTACGTAAATGTCTGAGAGCAACCACAAATGGTCCAGCAACTCAAGTAGTCGACTTCCATTTATCCGGTCCACTAACACCGTGCTCCTACCTTGCTAATGTTTCCTGTCAAAGATAAAACAGTCTGACAAGTTTTCAAATACGATTTGATTCAAGGTTCTTTGCGGTTATCTCAGACAATCCGTTTGTCACAAACCGAACAGCGGATTCTTTTACGGACCTCCGGGGTCACTGTGACTTCCCATTCCAGTGTACTGATGCAAGGATGCAAGGGTGGTGAGTTTTGTAAAAAGTGTCCAAACTTCATGACCACACTTGGCGTGCGGATGATTCTAGTACTGTTGCTGCAATCCCATTGGGGCTGATGGATCTTACCCGGTCGTTGTGGCAATAGATTTCAAAATCTAACGAAATGAGTTCCTAAAAAATCTTGAGTTTGATAAGTTAAGGAAACTCTTCTCCTGGTTCACCCTGCCCACTTTGAATAAACAGCGCGTGGAAATTCACATTAATACTATCTGCGTGACGAAAAATTATCTCAGGTTGTCATTCATTTTCTCCTAATGCGGTCCGATCCACTTACCTAATTGCCTCAGGTTGTTTAGCATTTGTTATCTCCATACGGACGATCGGGTTCGGATCTGCATCCTTTCTCGAGTGTTAACAAGCTAAGCAGCACGTTAGTCCTCCCTATCGTCAGCGTTGGAGATTAAATGATGCGTGAACATAGGGAGACGAAATGGAGCAGAGTGGGAAAAATTACGTTGTTGCCATCTGGTAAAGACAGAATGATTTCCCATTAATAGATTAACTGTTACGGATGTTTATTTGGATTAAGATAAGTCATGTGATCAATAATCCACTGGCGATGGTACAGCGAATATACCTCTACTTGCACAGTTCTTTAACGGTACAGTAGTACAGTGAGGACTCTGGGAACTGGGTGTAGTGGCATTACCAGAGGTTGTTAATTCTACAATGATTTCAATCGCGGTCGGAAGTGTAGCAGGTAGGAATGGGAATCTCATTTGTGAGTTTATGAAATAGCTTTTTAGATTGATTTTCGTCTGGTTTTCATCTACTCACGAATTCCATGTTGTTTTCCATGATCTAACAAGAACAGAATACGCGCAGCAGTTGTATCCTTGTATTTAAGTAGGCACACTTGATTTTCCGATTTGGTTCAGTTTGAACCTCTCAAATCCATCGATCTAGCCGAACGCGATTTGTCTGGGTGGACATAGGGGCTGTACACAGTGTTCACTGTCCTCTACAGCTGTCCGATGAAAGTCCACCTATGCTCTGTGTGCTTTGTTTTAAATAAGTAGTGATCTGGTGAGGACAATGCACCGATTCTGTCAACTGCTACGGTTAAAAACTGAAATCGTCTGCCAGATAAAATACCTTCCGTAATTGTGCCACTAAGTCTTCGAATGATTCATTCATATACTTTACAGGTTGTGTCATCCACAAGCCTTTTAAATATTTCCCTTATTTTACTTTAATTAATCAGCCAAAGAATTCACCCTTCATTAATGAGTTATCTTGCCTAGTTCATTCAGCTGTATGTTTTTCAGGCTGATTTGAGACACTGTTGCATTGGGCTGGAAAATTATGAGATGGATTTAGAAAACTTAGTTCAATACCAGAACACGGTGACAGTTTGTTAATTACGGGACCATCATCAGTGTTCCACTCATGCTCTGCTTGGCAAGAAACAAACAGGCTCTAAATAAATGAAGAAAGTAAGTCGTACTGGCGCAAACGATAAAGGAGGTCATCGTAGTTGGTCAAGTGAACAGACAAAACTTAAGGCGCTTCCTTACTCGATTGGACACCCAAAAACCAGGCTGCTTGTGACGATGTTATTGATCGATAATGACCAATAACAGTCAGCTCAAACGTTTGTTCGGAGCGGGAAATGGTTAGCGGTTGGCTTTATCGGCCGGTTTCTCCTCGGATGTTCGACGGGTTGGTACCGATCTGGAATAAAAGCGTAGAAAGACTAAATGGTTCACACCAAACTACCTCTCTGATACGATTTCAACTTCGTTACAACGGCATATGACTTTATTTAATCTGAGCAGTACGGAATATGGTGCCCTTTTGTCACTCTTGCCAGTCTTTGTCAGCTACCCTTTGACGGGCATATTGAGAGAATAATAACATCAACAAACCATTGCTCCATATAGCGAGTCAGACCGATAAAAATTTCATTCACATCAGTCATCTGTTCCATTGCTGACCTTCTCAGCTGTGATTTCCAATCGATTGTCAGATCCTTACAGAATATTCAAAAGAATGTTGGCTAACCTTGGACGTGTAGAACACAAATAGCTGTCATGTCACAAGGGTGTGATAATTAAAAATAAGTGGAGGATTCATCCACTCGTCGGAAGTGTTGGTTATATCTCGGGCAAAACTAACAAAGCTCATTAACAGGATCCAAAAAGTTTTCGTATGAAGGAAGATAAAGTGTTTCCAGTCGTTTCACTTAGTATTTCGGGGAGATTTTGTTCCAAGGGTTGCTTCCAGGTCAGGGGTGGTAACCAATTTCGTGTTTTGGACATTTTGATTGAGGTTCTCGTACAAAGAGGAATCACTCTAGATAAAGTTCGATGGACGTACGTTTACTTAGGTATACCTGTGAGTTAGTCAGTCGGTCAGCCAGTCAGTCTGTCTCTGTGCATGTGTATGTATGTACGTATGTGTTTATTTATGTACGCATATGTGTGGTAAGTCCACGTGTTATTCCGCTGTCGAATGAGAATTGCAAGTTATTCAGGGCTGTGGTCAATTCTTTGTTAGAAGACCTCTTAACTTTTAATCACTTGGCTTTATCAGAGTCAAAGTTAGCTTAGGTAGGGTACTTGGTGACACTTGCTTGTCGATAAGTCGTTTGTTATTGGTCAGCTCAATCTGTTTATCTTTATATCAGGATTGAGTGGAATCCTTCAGTTAGGACAACTGGGCTACTATCATCTTGTTTCGTTGGGTCCAGTCTTGATCTTAACACCAAATAGACATCGCTTGAACTGTTTAAAGTAGCCGGAAATTTTGGCCGTCCCCAACCAACGTGTAAGTTGCGACAACACTGGTAGCACGACACAACAAGTTCGAAATGATTGAAAGGTGATGCATGTATTAGAAGTTATAGTAATGCAACCTGATTCTTGGGAAGCATATCAACTAATGTAGTAAGTAAGCTTCATTATTTCGCCGTCGAGCGGTTCCTGACTAGTTGACTCCTATGGTTGCCCGAAGGCGAAAACTTACATCACATGACTCGCATCCAACCTTATTAGAGTATACCAAACATTTAACGGATTCCGATTAAGCTCTGCAACTGCTCCCTGAGTCTGGAGAACCGAAATCTGTTTGTCCCGTGACTAACGACTCGTAAGCCGAAGTTGTCTGCATGCTGGCACCGGCTGCAATGGCTCCCTTCAAACCCAGCTGCCAGATTCGTAAAAACTGATTTGTCTTTTTCTACTAGTGGCGCTATTACTGACAACCATGTTATGTGGGAGTTGGCTTCCAGCACATTTTATTTCTCTCTTCTGTTGCCCAAATCTTATTCATTCATCGCCTTCACGTTGCAAATTTTGAAATTCTCTTTAACAATAAAACCAATGGCATGACTCAAAAGGCAGCTATATGTGATTTTTTTAGGCTGCCACCTAGATTAATAGCCAAATAAGTTCCGTTTTGGAACACGTGTTATTTGGAAGCGTCTTATTTACTATTGGACATTTGGAAATGATACAAAATGGTTTACATCCCCATCGTTCAATACACACATTTATCGGTTCAGGCAGCGTGACGATTAGACAAGTCTGAAACGTCGATGTGACTGCTATTTTGCCAAGCCTTTTCCAAGGTCTTCTCATGTCTCATTTTAACGTCTGCCCACCTCACACGATGCTCTTCATGCCCATTAGGTAGACAAGGTTGAGCGTTCATCCTTGCATCTTGAAACTTGACGATGGATCATGAGCCGTGCTTAATGGTCCAGTGCACCTGGCCACTACTGACCGGGTAACAGGTAGTCACACGGCAGTTGCCCAACTAACCCATCAGGAGTTTGATCTATTCTGTTTCGTGCACAGCTTAATTTACTGATCGGGAATTCCATACGCTTTATTCTGATCGGGCTCAGTATTTTCAGATTCTTATAGATCCTGAATACCTCTCGAGATGCTCCCAAATGACTGTTCCTCAGACAGTCTCTGATTAGCAAGTCCTGCTGTTTGTGAAGGCGGTGGAAAGTGCATGGCACTATCCGCTAGGTTCACTGAAAGGATAAAAAACTTTGATTCTGCACCGACCATGGACGATGTATGAAGAAAAAAATTACAATGACCAAGTGCATTATCGTAAGAAAAACGCTGCTCTGAGAAAGGCCAGACACGGTAGTCGAAATGTCGGCCAATAACATCTCTTAAGGACAACACAGTATTACCGACTTTCGAAAAATTATTTACATAAAAACACCATTTAGCAATCCATATTTCGGTACACACGGAATCTCATTCCGTTCGGTTTCTGTTTTGTTCTTTTCTATTTGAACTCCCCTCACTCTTCTTCCCGGATAATAGCGTGTTTAGTTGGGCAGATTGTTCGAATTCAGACGAATATTACACACATATTTAATTGGTTCTGCGAAAGATAACGGCCATTTTCTACTAATCGTTGATATGTGCAATGCTAAATTACTACATAACAGATTTTGTTTTCATTGCGCAATCCTTTGAATTGTCCCCGATCAAACTCTCCAATTGGCCGATTCCCACGAACAAGTAGGGAAACTTCATTCAAATCAAACCAGAAATCTGTAACGTATATGGCATGAAAAAGGGATGGATTATACGTTAAAAGGTCACTTATCAAAGGCTAAAGGCCAAGTCGGTGTGCAAGACCAAAACAACTGAATCTACAAAATTAGTTGCAAGGAATGCCCAGCAGAATTCACTGGACAAATCAGCAGACAACTGAAGACACGGATAACAGAACGCAGAGCGAAAGAAAAGTGCAGGCCTTCGGACAAGGCAGTCTTGTCAAACCTGAGCGCAATTCAACCATCGTTCTGCATGCCATAGCAGAGGGACAACATAGATTATGAAAACACTAAAGTACTCCAACGCGGATTCGGAACCGGCACTGAACATAAGTTTGCCGAGGCTCTGGCGGTATGCACTCACTCCATATTCATCACTCGGAATGACAGGGCAGAGATTTCAGAGAAATGGACATCCCAAACATTTGAGAAACATTCCAAAGGTCACCATGCCAGCTGTCCTCACCACCACGGCGGTGTATGACGTGAAGGACAACTAATCTCTCACCCGTCACAGTTCAAAGTACACGCAAGCATAGACGCACGCATTCACACACAGACAACTAAACATCTCTTGGCATGTGAACATTCCCTCAGTTATCTGATGGCAAAACTTACCTTGAGACAGACTATCCACGGTAGCCGAAACGGCGAATCGCATCTACGAACGACGCTGTTAGTAACATTAAATCATTCACAATAAAAGGATCTCTAGACACTTTTCGTTGTTACTGATCACTCTGCGTAACGGATGACCGTAGCTTATTGATCTGGCTGACAGCATGTCAACTTATTTGTTAATCAGGCTGGTGTGAAAAATAAAAGTTGTTATTCGTTTTTGGTGAACCCGGAATTACGTTTGCTGAAACCGTCGGTTCACTGACACGTGCTGTGGCCGCTCCGCTGAGTGGAACAGGCAAGCCTATCAGTCGGATTGATTAAATGTCGACTGGTACTTCGGTGGTAATGCATTTTGCCGGGGATTTTCGACAAAATTTGGCATATTTTTTGGCCAAGAGTATAACTGGGACTAAGGACGCAGAAGTGGGTACTTTTTTCCGAACACGACGTAGAAATCGCTTGACAGACTTGGTCAACTACTGCCAGGTCGATGCCCTGAGCCCGACTTATTCGAAGAAGAAACACGGAAAACTTGGTCTTCAAACGATGTTTATATGTCGGAAACAATTTGCATGTAGATGATAGTTTACAGTTTGATCGAGAAGGTGACCAGTACTGCTGCTGTTTCTACTCCTCAGGTATGCTCACCCGGTATTCTGATGCCCATCATTCTCATAGTCGTGATTTGGGAAAGCTACCTCTTTTAATGCAATTCAATTTTGGCTACTGACAACCAGTCAGTCTATAACAATGAATCTAATTTTTCATTCCTCTATGTTCATGCATCTACTAAGGTAAGTCCAAACAATGCACGCCCTGCTCCCATATTCCTGATCTCTTCAACCGCGGTTATTTGGATACAGTCCAAAGAGATGACAAAGCGACGGACGCAGCTGAACTCGAGACAAAAGAGCGTGACGTTTTTCATTTAATAAAGTTAGACGTAGATAATTCATTGTCTTTTAAGTGAGAAGTGGAATTATAAAGATATTTGTTAGCTTTGTACCGTGCTTAAAAACGACTGTTATTACGTAAGACGGATATGAAAAACGCTGTTGTATCTGACGGTCACATTTGGACCGCAGAGGCTCAAAATTGAGTCGGTTATTCAATTTTACTGGGGAAAAACTACACAATTGACGAACTTCATTACTTAGAGGTTATAAAAATGTCTGGAAAAACTAATGTCCCAGGGTGATTCGAACTCTTTCAGTAGCTTCATCCAATCTGTGGTACTTTCCGTACAGTATTAGTTAGGTGCGAGATCATATTGTCTTGGGGTTTCGGCACTTTTCAAAATGTATCTCATTTATCGCCCTCCACAATAGGGAAGCAAAATGACTCCCCATCTGACTTGCATTAGAATTTGCTGTTCATATTGCTGGCAGAACCTTACGTAATCCAACACGTCAAGTCATTTTTAACTCCAAGAGAACCATTTGAGAATTGCTGCTACATGCGCATATGCAGTTGGAACTGAAACCTATCGGAGGCAAATTGTTAATTTCGTGTCCATAGAAGATGTCATTTGTATTTTGTTATTAACGATTAGAACGGTCAGAATTGCATGCGAAAATTAACCTCATTCACAACGGCTTCGACACAACGTTACATTGCTGCCATAACTTTATTTTAGATCTATCTGATCCGGAGTCGTATACGATGACTGCAACAGTGCATGGGACTTCTCCTATTTGTTATTAGTGTTCTCTTGAATTATGTACGTCCAAATTCATCGTTAGCCCTGGCAGAGTCGCAATCAATGAGCGCACATGGAGAACAAGAACCCACGTTTCAAATGACTGGCAGTGATGACTATGGAGACGCTCAGTGGAATCTCATATAAACGATTATCGACTGGGATCCAGTCTATACTATTTCCCACATTATTCCGGAACCACGCCAGCGCTATTCGGGGATGTCATTCAACTGACTTTTTGAGTTCCCGTTTGCATAGATTTGAAACGTAATCTATCTCATACGGGCACATTTGAGCAAGCAAACTGTAAGGTTTACTGAATACCTATGTATTGCTCTGCAATCTTCGAGCGTAGGTACTCTTAAAAAGCCTTGGGAAATAAAGACAATGCTCTTGCCCAATCCCGAATATTCTTGGCTAAATTCTGAAATAACGGGCGAAATTGTGCGGTAATTGTTCTTGTACCGAAAACCTTGTGAAACGTTAAAATAGCCGCCAACCGGATCGTTCGACATGCGAAGAGCAAAAGAACACACAAAGGTTGTGCTTGAATTACAAAGAGTAAACATGCATGCAGCATGTGCCCGTTTCAGAAGTTTTAAATCTGGCCTGGAAGACCTGATGTTTCTGGTATCATGCACTTACAATTAAGGCAGCCATTTAAAGTGAAAATCAGTGATCATTTTCACGTTTCTACCAATACCGAGGCCAGATTAGTAATGCGGAGTAGCAATTATCCGTGACTCTGAATTATCCCTACGATAAAGCAGCGGAATTTGTTAATATCATTAAAAGAGAAAAAAAATGCCCGAATAAATGATGCTTCGAGATTGTTCACACGAAGGTTCCTCTGTTGGAAAAGCCTAGACGGAATAGTTGACTCAACCGTGACTCTCAAAGCAGTGCGGCTTTAGCCCAGCATCGAAATAACCTAGAAGGACCTTCATCAGACCTGTCGTGTGATACGAAGCAGTTGTTCGCACAATGCTTTCTCTTTCGCAATGCAAAAATTACTGTTCCAAAGTCAGATTTAGTCAGCTCTTCCGTGCACTTTACGGAACAAGTAGGGCGAGAGAGAACAGTATCAGTTGCGCTGGGGGCTGCCAAGTTTAGTTAGGCAATAGCTATTCCATGGATAGCGATAGATTCTCCCATAGCGGGGAAAAAACTTCAAGTAGTTCACCCTTACGTACATTTAATGTTTTTTTTACGTCCCTTTGTTCGTTGGAGGGGCTCTTCCTGGAGCTCAGCACTTGGCTTTGCAGAATCATACTTAGCCCCAAAACAGATGTTGTTTTCACAAGGAACCTACCACGTTTGTTGTAAATCGGTACAATCATCAATTTACACCAATCGTTACGTGATTTTTCACTTGAGTACGCATACATTTTCACTGAGATTACCACTTACCACTTCCTGGAGTATTCGAGTACTTTTCAGATTAAAGTACTATAAAAGGTTACTCGAGGTTCAGCTGACTTCTTGAGAATGGGAGTGAGAGTAGAATTTTTGAAATGAAAGCAGCTGCAAGCAACGTAACTTCCTTGAAATATATAACCAGAAATTCAGACACTTTAACTAAAATAATTTCCTCTTGCTTTTTAGCCTCGACAGATGAAGAACATTGAAAGTTATTTGGACGATGTCACTCGACCGAATGAAAAATGTCTATGGTATAGAGCATAAACAGCAATGAGGCTCTATTCACGATGACATTCGTTATTCAATTAAAAAGGGTGAAACTGAAAACGAAATTTACTTAAGCGTCGTTTCCTCCTCTCGGAGACTGTACATTCCGTATCAGTACATCATTCTCCTTGGATTTGCTTGCAACGCAGGATGTGAGATCCAGAGACTGATGAATTTTCGGAGTTGTTGCGATGTATCGTTTCGTAAGAACAGTATGAAGTGAATTTCCGAAAAAAGCCATTCAGATTTAGGACCATAACGACAAAAAATGGATAGGATTAAATTCAATACCCTAAAGCTGAATAAACAACATCAAGGTCTATGGAATGTAATATTCTCCGCAAAGCTTCTAATGCCTAACGATGTTCTGGATAAATATAAAATTATCTGTAGTTCTTTTCAGAGGATCAAAAATGTCACTGAAAATACTTGATCAACAACAACGACAGTTAAGATTTAATATGTCAACGGGCAAACGTCATGTTGATATTGATCATTAGCAGACCGGCACATTCCATATAGTATTGTAGTCATGCCGCGTGTGTACATGAAACAACCGTTTCATCTACAGGTCACTTCCACATTTAGCAAGGACTGATAGCGCATTGCCTAACTCCTACACCAGTTCACCAGGCAGTTATCAGTGAATAAGCTGTTACGCAACTCAGCCAGCCACGCTCGCCCATTGCGCTGGGCGATCAATAATAAGGACGCGTCCCTTTTCATGCTATATAAGGTGTTGATTTCTGACTAAACTTGGATATACTTACCGTAATCCTTCCAGGTTGTTTCTCATCGCGAATTGGACGAGCGAGCGGTCACTTGTCGGAGACAACCCAACGGTTTGTATACTGACGCAGTTTTCTTCTATTTTTGTCTAGTGGATCTAGCTAGAAATAAGCGAGTACAGGCGACTTTGGCCGGATGGTTATAGTCATTTGGAGATTAAACTTGACGCAAAAAGCGTGAATTGCAAGACATTATCATTTATCTTACACCAAATTCGCAAGCACATACTAGTTTACTTCTTCTACCAAAGTTTTCCATTGACCCATTATATCACCCGTGATGAAGTCACTGTGTGCAAATCAGGCAGAGTGGTTAAATTATATGCTGATTAAAGTTTAACACAAAAACTTAGTGAGAGGCAGATGATTTCCGAAAAAAAGGAAGAAACAATGCTAATGTGAGAGGTTTGTTTAATTGCCCATATTGTTCGTGCAATGAAGCGAAAGACTGATAACTGAGGCTATTTAGCACCTAAATCGAAAGAACAGGGGTCGGGTCCCAGTCACCAGAGGGCTTCCAGATATTATGATAAACCTGGCTCAGTGCGACAAAGTGAATAAATCTCTCATTTACATGACACCTCACGGAAGAACTTCAGCCAAAACATAATGTGGGAGCAGAAAACCATTGGATGCAAATTAGGAGAATGAATTTTGTTTATTGGCATTTTAAATAGTAGTGGGAATCTTTGGTTTCAATGCAACGGCAAGATACACCAAGTAAGTTTTAATCTCCTTTGTAAGCGACTAAAGAACTGAAATGGCTGAAACGTTAGCTGATACAGCAAGCAAACAGCCAAAGGAGAGCGCATGGTGATATGACCAAGAAAAATGAATGGTGGATGCCAACCAAATTGCCGGTGAGATTACTTCCCCGATGGGTGTATGATTTATGATGACCCATAGACAGTTCACAAAAGATTGGGAAGAGAAAATGTTCACAGCTCATCACAGGGACAACAAAATTATTGCACCCGAACCGCCCAGTGACGTGATTGCAGTTAAAAATTGGCAGAACTCTCGGTGTTAGTACGATCCGTCAGAAGAATGAGAAGATGAATTTCCTAGCAATCTGGTTCTTTTGGGTGAGATCTTCGTGCCACTAGCCCTTGACGGATATCTTCTGATTTGGCGGCAGCCTTATTCAGTTGAACAAAAAGGCTAGCTGAAGAAGAAATTGGTGAGACGAATAAAAAGCTCAGAAACAACTAGGCCACATAACCACACTCCGTCAAATCTTTGTTAAAGCAGGACGATATTCATATGATCCTGCAAACTCATATCCTCATAGAAAACACAGTCTTGATATTTTCCACTTCCGATAGAGGTGTGACACGTACCTGCGTCATTTCACTCGCAGATATTGCTGTACTTGGGTCAACTGAACTTCCTAAATTGTTATGTTTAACTCATGCTGCGGCCTATTTGAAACTGATTTACGGGGTCGTCCAATTTCTTCATCACCCTGCCTTCATTGGTCAATACTTCTGCGTAATCAGTAAAAGTTGTGAAAGAACCTGATGCGCATATCCCTGTTCATTACACAGTCCACTGTTGCTTACGACCATTTCACAGACTCCTAGTAGGCTGACACCGCAAGATTTACTGATTGTCGCATCCGCAGGACGGGTTTGTGAACATCTAACTGCGCAATTAGCACCAAATGTATCTTTAAATCTAGTTATGAATACCAAAAATGTACTCTGTAAAACTTCGCCTGATTGGATTCAGGTAATTTTACCACCGCTGGTGAATCACCTAAGAAGAATTAGTCAAATCCCGATGTAAGAAACAAGTTTTCTGCTCTCTTGCTTTTGGTTCTTAAACTATGCAGAATGCAGTAGTTTTAGAGAGGAAATAGGTACAGCTAATCAAACACAAAATGCTAAAAGCTAGCGAATGACTTATAACAAGTTAAGCGCACTTGTCAAAAACAGAGACTCTCGGTAAAACATCTCAAAAGTGCGAAGACAAACTGAACAGGCTGGTTTAATAACACATCGAAATGCTATAGACAGTTGCCGGATTAAATGAATTAAAGAATAATAAACGAAAATGGTTTATAATGTCCGATAAATTTAGTTTGCTTCCATTGGAGCTCCAGACTACTACCTTTATGTGAACTGTAAGTCTGATTCTTGAACGGCCAAGGATATAACCCAATGAGTGTTTCATTCGCCTCTTTTTTCTAAATCTAAAGAATTCTATCGCTATTCATCAGCGCAGAATGTCAGTAACTGCCCAAAATAATTACTTCTTCGATGAGATCACGCATCGTTGGATCGCTGTTAACGGAATCCACTGTTCCAAATTTCACGGTTATGAGTCGAAGTGTCATTTTTAGGAATGAAGGTGTTGTCGCCGGTTAAACTTTGCTAGAATTCCTCAGATTAGTGCCAAAATGGCCTGGCCTCAGTCCAGATCTTTCGAACTCGTACAAACACAGGCACCGGCAGCATGATTCGGTGAAGGCGGTCTGCACAGATGGTACACCACAAAAGAAACTGGGCCAAACCAAACAGAGAGACCGATGGCTATGTTGAGGACAGGATAGTATCGTTTGAATTCAGCTGCTACTTGGTCACAGAGCGAAGGATCTATACAGTGATGCATTTGCTTTAAGCCGGAATGTGAGTGGGCATTTACTGGGAAGCAGACGTGAGACGATGGAATAAGATCAACAGTTCAGTTAGACACGCATCGTCGTAGTCTATTTTAATTTCGGTTATCATAGCTGTTTGAATCACATATGCACCGACAAGCTGACCTACACAAGTTAGGTGAACAAACAGAACTAAAGTCTGAGCGCCGACCAGACACCAACTGAACTCCGCATCAGTAAGCAGCTGAGGAATCGCTTGGTGATATGCTGCTGGTCGCTGGCGTGTTCGTGGGCCCGTCAAAGGAAAGTAGGTACAGGAAGCTACTTAAAGATAGCAGCGGAGTTGCCGGAACAATCACACGAATCTTTGGCCAAGCTTAACGTTGGTCTGGATTGATGTGACCCGGAGTCGACCGGACTTAAGGCGACACTGCTGATATGTGGCAATGTTTCTATATGCATGTGACAAGTGTTGAGGCCAACGGTAAATAAAAGCATTTGCCCTGTTTTTTCTGATTGTCGCAATGACCTAGCAGGCTATGCAAATGTCTGGGCTGGTGTCTATGAGGCTCGGAGGTCTAAGTTGATTAAGAGCTTGCGAGGAGTTTCGAGCGTCACTCGGATCGGCCGGAGGAGTCTACCCAATTGTGCAAGAGGGGAGAGGACGTAAGTATCCCATCTCCACAATTATCTGAACTACACGACTAATTGCGTTATGCCCCAGGTGACTCATAGAGTATGATAAGCTGGTCCCTTTCAGGAAAGCTGCAGCGTGATACAGAGTTCCATACCTCAAGCAGGACTAACTATACGAACCAGCCGAACCGTGATGCAAACGCTCAAAGAACAAACTTGTCGGTGTAAGGACTTGTACCTCTTTCTTTTACCATGTTTTACCCTCTGATCGATTTTTCCCAAATTCAAATGCAGTTGGCCCACAGTCAAATTGATACACATTTCTCAAAGTATTCGTCCGTTTCCATCCTGACAATCGGCTGCAGCCCAGGATTATGGCAAATTGAATCCACCTACTAATGAGTAGTGAATCAACAAACGATCATCGACAAGAAGAATGCGGTCGCGCAATAGGTATAGCAAATCCAAAAATAGAATGCAGACGACAGGATTCACGTATCGGTTCCGCTCGTTCGCTGTGCGAGAACTCACTTAACAGCCAAGCAGATTGCAAGCCCTTGCCAGATTTTGATAGTTCGTGATATTTCGAGCATGTTCGAATACAGAATGTCCGAAGGCTCATGGGAAACAAAAATGAAGTCCATCAGAAGCAACACTAATTGTTATCATTCAGTATCAACGACCAACTCACCGCCAAGTTCGGGCTTGGTGGATATGTACTGCTGATGACTCATAACAAGGATGAAACAACTGTAATGAGCTTCCATGGTTTCTTACTACCGAGCCGGATGGAGATACTGTATACCAAATAATTTCTTGGAATACTTAATACGCCATAATTCACACTGAACCAAATTGTCAAACCTGGTATTCAGGCAATCAACCTAGGTGAATCATGGAAATCGAACGAGTTCGAATTGCGCACATCCATAAAGCCACCGAGGCATTATCGGTGTATTTTCAGATGGAATATTTAGTAGCTGACAATTCAAATTTACTGGATGATCGAAAAAACCACCGCTCAACCGTAAGGGAACAGGTGAACATCCAGCAGCATTATCATACGTTCACCACCATGAATCGCACCTGCTTCGGGATTGGATCACGCTGTCATAGACAGCTGCTAATTAACCTCCACACCCGTTGTATAAGAACTGAAATGAAAGTAAATCAATGTACTGGTTACTACGTACAGTTGATTTCCATATGAATGGACTGGCAGCATTTCATGCCGACATGCGGTTTGCCTACAACGTTGGTGAACGGCTGACTTGGCTACCTAAACAGATGCGAATGGCCCCGACTGAAAATCCTGAATTCCTACTGTTGGACAATTGGGACTGATTCTTAGAGGTTTGTTAAAATTATTCGTTTCTACATCTGGACCGACAGCAGTCGACATGTGCTTTTTGCAATCCCACCATGCCTATTAGCAGCATCTTGTTGCCTTGCAAATTGTCAACTCGTTACCAAAGGTCTATCGTTACTATATTAAAACACGTGGATCCGCCCGACGAAGGATCGTGTTATCAAAACACAATGTATAGATGCTATTACGAGTTTATTTGTAAAATTCATGTAGGAGTGCATGCATATCCGTTAGTCGGCGTTTCGAAGAGCGCTCACGTGCACGTGTATTTGGCGCACTGCAGAGATGCGAAGCAAGTCGATATATCATCTTAGTTAGCGTTCGTGAGTTTATAGGCACACGCATACACACAAGTCGCGCATAGTTTGATTCTACCAGGATACTTTATCATTAATAAAGAGTATTAAGTGCTACTGCAAGAAACAAACGATCAATAAATGATTAGAAATCAAACTGTGCGAATGCGCTAGCATCAAGTCGAACAGAACAGAGTATTATTCATCATCACCTTAATGATTAGAGGACGGAAATGGACCGATCATTTCGCAGTAAACGACGATTGTCTCAAATAGGATGGATGCCAATAATTGTCTCCTTTTCCATATTTAAACAGCCTGCTATAAATACTACCAACGGATATTCGTCGGCACCCTCATTATTAAAACACGTTGATATTACAATGGCGTAATGTGTTTTAGGTCTCGATGGGATTCAAGAGATGGTAGCGAGTTTAACTACTACCATATTTGTCAAAAACACCTAACACAGCAGCCACTTGTGGTACAGAGCCAGACACGTTGTTCATATGCATGATTTTCTCCTCTCTTATGCGTCAACTCATATCACGTTTCAAGTTGTGGCTCCCTGAGGTGGCAACAGCGACCGGAGCACAAGGGATCGAAACAAACGAACCAAAGAATCAAAGCATGTTGTATTGACTTCATGGTGTAAATGGATAGAAACGTACACGGTTGGAGCCGCTAAATTTGCAAAAATTCCGAGGAAAATGATGAAAAGTGACAGATCAAGGGCCAAAATAAATTGATAAATTCAAGGATAATCATTTGAAGAAATGTCGAAAATTGATTTCGCAATATGTATTGATGAAAATGGAAAGACTTCGCCTGAAGCAATCAAGTCAAGAGTGCCACGCGAACCAAAAACTTGGACAACCAAAAGAGAATTTAAGGAAAATCAGATCAAAAGGTCGCATACTGGTGATAAGCATCAATAGTTATCCCAGCAAAGGCTATATATATATATATATATACATATGTATATATATACAACCATTAACTTGATACCAACGTGCCCTGGTTGTAGTTGCTACCTCAGAGCATCATCTGCTGAAACGAAAAAGGGGAACAACGAGATGTCGATAGGAAGATAGTGAATTGAGGAGCTATACAGAAAAAGAAAGGTTTCGAATGTAGGAAAGCCACTGACTGTGGCACTCAGCCACGTCACCTTTCGTCCCCAACCGTCGCGTGGTGGATCTCGTGGACCCCAACTTGGTAGCCTAAGTGCATCTACACCAGCTAGTCCATTAGTTAAATCTTTCATATATTTTATCAACGTTAACAACAAACGACCTTCTAACTATCACCCACCCAGAAAACAGCGTATAACGAGGGTTGCGCAAAACATGCCCCAACCATCTCAACCTATTCTGGTTAAGCACCTGTTCTAAAGATCGGACCGTAGAAACCAGTGTTACGCTTAACTTTTGAGTTATGAAAATCCTCCATCATATTCTATCAATACAACGAAGACAACGGTATTCAAACGCTGAACATCTTCCCATATAATCTACTCCCAACGGCATTTTTCGGATCCGTAGGGCAACACCGACCTCACTGCTACCGTGTATACCTGATCGTTGGTCGATGACCGGATCTAACGCTAACGCCACAGAACCTTTAAAATAACAAACACCAATCGGATCTTCCGA
>LUCM01003692.1:13113-28770 GCA_008360955.1 Fasciolopsis buskii | reverse complement strand
CACGACATCTCGTGGTGAACTCGGGTGGATGATCACTGTAAACACGAACTCGGCTTCGGCTGCTAACATACGGGATTTGAATATGTGAAATGATTTTCTTTGGCACACTGTTCAGTGAGAGGCAGCATCAAAGAATTGCACGCTCTACTGAACCGAACATCGCCTTCAAATGAAGGGAGACAGAAATCGTGGATCTATGCAGTATGTACCCATATTCCAAGATCTGTCGCAAAATGAAGATTTGGTCAATAAAACTCCGACCGATTTGCTTCTTTTGCATGCACACTTCGGTAGTACTAGATAACTGTTAGGTGATAATTCCCTCCAGAAGTTTGGACGCAATGCTTGCTAAACTAGTTCCTCTGCGGTTTTCACATTAGGGTCTATCATCCTTCTTGTATTCGGATTAATCATCGATTGAAACCAGTCCTTCGGAATCGTTTCCCTTTCCCAAACTGATTCCAGGAGTTTTGTTAACTCCAATGTTAACACTTTGCCACCAAGTTCGAAGAAGAATCGGGACAGTCCATTTGTTTTAAGAAAACCCATTCATCTGATCATTTCTATTCCGGATGGAGGACCGGCGTCTATCTGGAGGGATAAGTGGAATTCCCGACTCTATTAAAGCACCAAGGGGGTGAGCATTGAAAATCAAACCTAAATTAATCAAGGGACGCACGGACTACAATACAAATCACCAACTTTCAACGGTTTGTAAGCACGACAATTCGTTATGGTACCCTCAGGAGTAGATCCTCAAACGAAAGCTTTACATGAAGCATCCCAAAACATCCTCATATTCCGGTCCGTGCAGCCAGGTAGCATAAAATCCGCTGACAAACTACGAACAATCGACAATGTGGTTTGAGAGAGCTGACATGAATCACAGAAACGTGGTGCCATTTGTTTTTAGTTTCTTCCACCGTGGTTCTTGATCTGTACACGGACTGGTGCTCAATAAACGACTGCGTGGAGGATAACAGATACTTAAATCGTCTGAGATAAAAACTACAAAAGCGGAATAAAATGAAAACGTTTTCTTGAGGAATTATCTCCGGTCTAGAACAATCATGCGCAATCTGATAGGCAACAAGCAGCCTTCACACAAAAAAATTCACAAATAGAACCAATCGGGACCGCGGGCTGAACGATCTAACATTCACTGAATGACAACGAAAATCCGATAATCTCATCACTTGAACAAGGTTAATTAAGATAAACAGCCTCGGTATTTCCAATGCCAAAAACTAGAACGCTTTTGGTGACCTAACCTAATCGAAACAAAGGTCAACAGATGAGCGTAACTGAAGCTACAAAAATCTTGAGCGGTAAATTCGTACTCCTGCACTTTACATTAGATCTCTATTGTTATTCTAAATCTTGTAAAGTCTACTGCAACAAAAAGACATCTTGCAAACTTCCCGGAGGTGGTGTACGTCTGCCCGAACAAACTGTTTTGGTTTAAAACATTGACATGTTCAAAGTTTTCAAATATCCATTTAGAAATACAGTAACACTCAGAATGCAACCATAAAGTTCGAGAATCCTCCCCGAATATCATCAACACCGCGAACTGTTAACGGAGGCACGCCTGTCTTCAAAAGAAGCCAGTTCTGTCAATGTCGAATTTGGATCATGAACTATAACCTGGGTGATCAAATAAGAGAAGCATTTCTCTCAATAAAACGCGGCACCAGGAAATTGTGCACTCGTTGGAGCATGGTTTCATGCCTCATAATAAAACTAGAACGATGAGTGAACAAAAAAAACCTAACTAGAATGGCTCACTGAAAACGTCCACTGCGGAATGAATCGGGCTCGAGCCCTGGAGACCGAGCTTATTATTGAGTGTAATCCAGGAATCCGTTTGAAGTACCAATGATCAAACCCAGATATACGTCATTCGAGACATCCCGGAAATCGACATACGAAGATAGGAATGAAGACGGAGGGACCAAAAAAATCTGAACAGTCAAATTACTAACAATAGCAATGGTAATCAAGAGAAACCGATGCATGTATATGTGTGAATGGAAAGGGAGTTGGATAAAGAAAAAAATATTTGTAACTTGAAATGAGCAGAGGATACGAGGACGAAAAAAGATTGGCGATAGTTTGAAAGTGACCGATGGAAAGAAGGCTGTTTAAGAGGCTCGAGCGAGGGCCGGAGGAGGAGGCAGCCACAAGGAACGCACGTATATCCCACGCCATTGTTTCTTGCCATATGGATCAAACGTTAGAGAAAGCATATCGAAGGAACTGGAACCTGATCCGTTTTCATTGACACACAGGTGTGGAGAGGCATCAAACCTCAGTCACGCGGACGATTTCAAAGGGAACGGCCATGTTTATTTGCACTCGAGTGTACACGGAAGGCAATTTGCATGGACGACACAACTGGGACGGACAATGATGCGGGTACCGACGGAGACCGATGATGGCGATGCAGAGCGTTGCACTGTGCGGCGCTGCGAAACTGGACCAAAGCAACAAGTTGCTCAGACCAACCACAGTAAAAAAAACTTAGAGGACAAATAAGTTTCAGTGTGTCCGTGTGTTTGCGTTTTGACGAAACAGCGTCAACAGAGCGCACAGTGTCTGGGCATTCCCGTGTGTTAAGGTTTGGGGACGGGAAAAGAATGGGAATGAGATGGCTCATGGACGCATACGCAATGGTACAGTTTTCCCCTACATGTCTGTCGAATGGATCACGAGCCGTCCTGGCCGAATTCCTTGGTAAATTGATCCAGTCTCAGTAAGTCCTCATGGGCAACCGTGTGCTTGGTCCGGGTAAGGGATTGCAGTACATCGGACTGTTTGATGGAAAAGAGAAGGGCATTTTTACGAAGTCATCATGCATTTTTATGTTATACGAAATGTCAGTGGATTCAAGCTAACAATCGAAAAGTACGATATAAGGATAGAGGGGCTTAGTGATCGTTTATGTAAACGGGAAGAAAAAAGCGTACTATCCAAGACATTAAAAAAATGTCATCGCGGTCAAATATGCAGCAATGGACCAAAATTCCCCCACACAAGGCTACATTTGTTCTATCTCGATGTGAAATTCCACTACAAGGCCGATAGGGACCTAAAACTGAGATTAATCGGCGGCATCTGAGCTGGCGCCGGCGTTCGTGAAAAAAACAAGTGGTGACTTAGGACCTTCGTGAAATCAAACGATATAGTATAGTGGAAACTTCATTGACAATAACCAGATTATTCATTGTGGGTTAGCGCAGAAAGTCGCCCCGTGCAGAGATTGTTATCTTACGTTCTCTCTAGTAGGTGATAAATATCAGCGTGTTGGATATCCATCCACCAGCGTTTGACGTGCGCCGTTTGTAATTCATAGGTATGAGTGAAAAGCGTGACGCAAAAATAGTAAAAGATTGAATAGAAATACCAAGTCGTTGCGTTTCGACTTCGCAAACGATGTTCAGTGGGTCAGACTTATCCATGGTCTGATTCATCATGGATTTAAAAATCCGAACCCAGTATTTCAATTTGATAGGAAAAAAGAAAATATCAAAAAAGGAAAGGATATGGAGTGAATCACAAACTGCGACCTAACTGTTAGCAGGCCCAAATATTCTGGTGCTACCCTAGTCTGAAACACAGAGAAAACATGACGGAATTTATCCATTGTTTGTGTTTAACAGCGAAGAACTGATGCCATCTGCGTATGTGAAGTACCTAAGTGCGATCATGAAACGGAACCTGATACGTACTGGATGGAGTAAGGAAATTGTGTAAGGGTTAGGAAACCCATCATTCTTGTTTTACGTGTGAAATATTTTCCATTTTCGTCTTGTTTAATTAAACTTCCTGCACCGGTTTATCGAACCTGTTAGTTACTTTCAGATTCACCTGTGAAAGACCACGAACTCACTTTTACATGTCGCAAGTGTTTTCGTTGGCAGCGTTGTTGCAATAAAGTGTTACATCACAACCCTTAAACAGTTCGCGTAAACCATCTTCGAAGATATTATCGGACCACTACGCCGGATTTACAATGAAATAACCAAATGTACTTGCAAGTACTGCAAGAAATTACGGTATGAAGGTTTGCCTGATCATGATGAGCCGTAGGAATACTGTTGCTTTCAAATATCTCAAAACTTCTCAAGAAGGAAGCAATACAGTGATAACCTAAAAGCTACGATTGGTGGACAATAGGATTTTGCCTTTGTCACGAGACTGCACCCTGAGTGCTGTGACGGATTGCATGCTTCCATGATCCAACGAGCAACACGAGGTGACTTACCTCAAGCCGAAAATCTAATCATGCCTGGAACGTCAGTGGGTAGACGTCTGACAAAGTGGTCGGCCGGTACTCCCGGTTGACGGTTGATCTCATTTGGCAGCTCAGTTACAAAATTGAGTGGAAGACTAATTGATCGAAACAGATGGGTTTACACTCAGCTATACCCAGCTGCCTTGCGGTCAGGTTCTTGTCAGAACCAAAGGCTTTCGTTGAGAACCCTAATCGTTCTCTCTAGCTGATGCTTGCCTACATAACCGTCCATCAATCCCCAATAAGTAACACTATAAAATCATGCATTAATCCGGGTACGCGCCGGATAATCAGAGCCGCCGTGCCCATTAATCGAGCGCAGTGGTGTGGGCAGTGATATATGTCCTACTGCCAGTCAGTTGTCCTCTTTTTATCAAACCTGTCTATATTCTTTCAACCTAATTTGTGCCCCATCTGTCTTGGCTATCTAGATTTTATTGATAACATCTTCGATATCGTCAACATTTATTGTCAATAGTGTTAGTAAAGTGGCTTCAAAGGTATCTAGCCACAATGTCTCAATATCTCGTAGCCTTCTCTGGGTTCTGAAATGTGCTCACTTAATGCAAGGTCTGGCCAAGCAGGTCGTGTTGTTCTAACAGTGACTCATTTCGATTGATGTCTGCTGCGTGAGTGAAACACGAATTCAGGATTCGAGTAGAGTAATTCAGCTAACTGCGCCAAACGTCTCGTCAAAATATTTCCTGCGCACTTCGGAAAATGAAGCGGCCCTTGTAAACTGGATCCCGATTAACAATCGTTCATGCGGCATGAGACTGCAGGGATCAGTCGGATTCCGGAAGGATAGGAGTGTTTAGCGCAGTTTGTTTGTTATCTCGGCATACGCTCCAACAGACTGCATCACCGACATGGAGAAAGACGAGTTTTACGATCACCTCGTCGCCCTTGTTCGGAAGAGCAAACGCTCTGACATTGTAGTGGTGGCAGGTGATTTGAATGCACAGGTTGGAAAACTAAGTCTATCAGAATCCTGTTTAGGCGGGCAGTGCGCCTTGCCTGCTCAGCGAACGGATAACGGGGGAAAACTTCACCATTTTTGTGCGGACAATAACTTACTCCTTTCTAATGCAAATTTCTGACACAGTTCGCGTCGCACGGCGACATGGCGCTTTAACGCGACGGATGGTCTGATTCAGATCGACCATATTGCAGTAAGCTACCGTCGAATCGCGCGAGTTGTAATGCGATTTTTGCTTTAGCTCAATGGTCATGGACGCAGGCCACAAACCCGACTGGTCGTCGAACGCATCCATACAACAGATCTGAACGCACTGTGGCACAGTGCACAGAAGTAGATTTACAGCCATTAATTTCAATCGAACGCGTTCAACAATTGGGATTTGTAATCCACCATATTACCCATTGTTCATCAACTGCATTTTATCGGTCCGTTGGACAGGGTTGGATCAAGAAGGCAGATTCCCGAACTTTTAATCAGTGATCGTCACCGAAAGTTGCATTTAGATTGCATCGTGTTATAGTGTATTTGGAAGGATGAAAAGTGGAAGCCGACTGTATAGGCCACCGAGTCAGTAGCTTCGTTAAAGCATGGAAATAGATAAGAGGAGATAATAACATTCCCTACGGAAGTCGTACCTTTCTCTAGAGGATAGGATCATACATCAGAAGTTACTATCGACCGGTTGGTAGCGGCTTTAAGAAGACGGGTGAACGTCATCAGGTAATCCAGGGGTTCCCCAACTTTATACCATTGAGAAGCTGGGGGAAGATCCTACTATTCTATTCATAACGAAGCATTTTAATCTAATGAGATTTTGCAATTCGACAAAGTTTTTATCGACTCTAGAAAGAACGCTATTTGGTGGATAGTGAACAACAAATAATTGCCAAAGGCTAATAAGCGACAAGATAAATTACAGTATATTGTCAGTATTTTGAGCTTATTACCAACTTAGCGATACATATGCATCTATATACATGCTCTAAAAAATGTACCCAATGTGGATGATCAACGTCAATCATTTCGTGGTAAGTTGTATCAGGTAAGACAATCGGAGCTGAATATCTTTACGGCAATAGGACAAGGATGCTTAAGTACACAGGCGGTTTTGCTTTCACTAATTTTATTAACCCTAATGGAGCCCAATAAGTCTACAACGATTTCTATTACATCTGGGAAAGCATTTTTCTGCTAAGCACAGAGCGAGAGATGCAATGTACCCGGAGCATGACAATTATATTGCTACACTCCTGTCGATGACTGTATGTATACCGCCAGGAAATAAAATACACAACGTCTATTTGTCAAAGGAAGGACTACACGGAAGAGGCAATCAAGTCAGAAAAGGAAGTGATTCTCGGAAGTTAAGAAAGACTATTAGACAACACGACAACACTCGTAAAAAACCTTTGAAATATCGGCACGACGATAAAAAACACGAGTAACACTTACCTTTATTAACAATAAACAACGAAGGACGACAGCCAGAAAGACATTACAGATAATGCATAAACACATAGATCATCACGCATATGCTCCTGGACATGCTCACCTCAGATTTCAGATCGATGACTCAAATTCCAGACGGTCTCTCCACAATGTCACATTGACCAACACAATGAATAATTAAAATTAATTAAAAATGAACCCATTTTTATGCGCCACTAGCTAATGCTGAATAAAGTTCTTATGTGAATGCGTTGAACGGTTTGCTTCTAAACAATCGGTATATGAATGACAGCAGATCGGGATACAGCAAAGATAGACAAATGGCACAATGCTAAACAGAAGGGATAAACGGGCTAGCAGTGAACGAGTTACTGCACCGATTAGTTAATACGATCACGAAAGCACAGAAGATACAGGACATCAAAATTACTCCTCTCCAAATCCATGTGAACCGGTTGCGAATTTAATTGAAGTTTCCGTTAACTTAGTAGACTGGTTTCAAATCCAAGCGAAGCCACCAATATTGTCACAATCTGAACTACAATACATGAACAACCAGTTACGTGTTTTATATTGGATTGTTTCGACACTGGCAACTTCAGACGAATTTAAAAATAGCTACAATAAGGGATGAAAACTTTGCATGAAGTTACGACCAATTTATACGAAGTTGCTCCGTAGCACAACACCGACCCAAGATTGAGATTGAGATTGCTCAAAACAACCCTGACGGCTTACCAGATCTAATATGATCTGACTGTAGTACACCAAGTATAGAGTGTGTGCTAGACCCATGGGCGAAACCTTAGTCAGTAATGCGTGATAAAAAGAGCGCGAGAATTTGAAACTGTCTCTCACTAGCCTGGTTGAAACCAGAAAGACGAGCGACAAGGGCATGTAGATAGCAACCGACAACCAGCCACTAAGCGAGGAGAATGTAATCTAAACAAAGAACCATATATATATATATATGTATATATATATATATATATATACTTGTTGAGTACGCTACCAGTGAGTGAACTTTTGGACGAGATGAAAAGTGACAACCACTCCGTGGCTCCGTGACTAAACAAGCAAAACTGGAAATGTAAAAGAATTCACTTGATAATCAACGTACCATAGAAACGGGAGGAACTTTCAGTTTATCGCTTGGGACGTCGTTCCATGACATCTCGATGGCTCCTTTATCACCCGGAGAACATGGCATCAACAAATCGTTGACAATAACGTCGGGATTCGTAGGTGATGGACCAGAAGTCTAGGAAAGAAGTCAGACGTCTCTCATCACCACAGGCTTGAAGAAGTAGTGACAAACGTACGTAGAGATCCAGGAAGCTTCAGGAAAATGGACTTGAAATGGGTGAACACATTTCCAACCGTATGACTTTTTCAGTGCTTCCTTAGATGAGGATTTACACCATCACTGCCTTGCACAACACATTCAGACAACCGCTGGTACCTTTTTTGGTTTAACATACACAAGAACAACTGAGGATTATGCATGAATAATGTTTACTCGCGTTTTCAAATTCGTGGGGGCCAGGCCAGGCCTTGTTAGAATACTGACGATGAAACGTTTGTAACGTAAACGACACACTCAGAGATCAAAAATTTATGGAAATCAACCAAGAAAAATTACCAAAACTATTGAGAACGACAAAAATCAGCTGAGGAACCGTCTCATTTAATCTACTCTAGAAAAAATAATTGGGCAAAATAACCCCAACCGGAGCTGAGAACACCATGCTAATTTGGTTTTGGCTCCAGATACTGATAGCCCAAACTCTTTCGCGTTTTCGCACACAGGGCGGTTTCTTCATCGTTAGAAACGCTGAACACAAATAGATTAAGATGTCTGGGACATGATTTGCATGTGCGCACAGGGCGACCGCCTCGATGTACGTTACCTTACGAGGCAGATAGTAGTTGGAAGCCGGATCGAGCTAGCGAATCAATGACATGGCAAAAGGGTATGAAGACGCCAACCAGCGGACTGGTTCGTGTAGATACACGGAAGCTGTCTAGTCGGTGTCCACGAGATCCCCATAGTGGTGATTGGAGATATGGCTCAATGCCGATATAGGAGCCGATCATGCATTTAGTACCTTTCCTTTCCCACACAGTTCTTCCATAGACTGACTTACGGTTGATCTCTCGATGTTTCTCGTTTTCTTTGCTTCTGAATGGATGGTCTGGCGGAGTAGCGAGCAAAAGTAGCGCAAATCAGTTAAGAGTTGTTGATTGTAAAAAAATGAAACCGATCTTTTTATTCTGTTCAGGCTATTAGACCGCAGAATGTCAGTTCTACATCATTCAACTCGTTCCCTGAGGCTGGTCGAAGTTGGTTAAAATCCAAACAAATCTCACAACGAGGCGGGATGATCGAATCATTTTACAAAGAATATTCGTGAGCTTTACTAACATCTTCATTTTAATAAGCCCAAATAAAAACTGCGCAGCAGTTAGAATACGGCCAAAAAATACCAAAATAATGGAACACGTCCTGTTTGCCTGTCTCACTAAATTTACTGTTTAGGAGCATACTTGCATCCGAAAAAGACAAAACAGTTGATTCGTGTGAAAAATACCGTTCTTAATACTCCCATTCCACAACAAATAGCCTCAATAAGTATGAGTAATGTCAAGAAGTCGAAACCATCGTACCTCTCTCATTGATGTGATCATACGGACTACGTTGTATTGACAAGAATTCCCGAAAGCGAATCTGTTTGCTAATGTGTTCTAAAAACTAGGATCGAAGCCTAACAAAAAAATCAATAACACCAACCACCACTTACTACTCACTGGCTACGGTCTTTACAGCTTCCGCGAATAAAGCTTTAAGGTGCTTTGACTTAAAGATGAAAAAATGATCACAACCGACCTGGCAGAGGGACAGGGAAAATAAAAAACAATTACCTTTTTGAAATGTGTGGCGGACTGAACTTTCCTGACTGGCATCATCAGTGCTTCACGGACTACAATGTTAATATCGGCGCCGGAGTAGCCCTCAGATTTTTGACCCAAAATAGTAAAATCTTTCTGTGAAAGGACGTGTGAAGTGGAACCCAGGTTCGCTTTGAACATATTGGCCCGCTCGTTGGCCTCAGGTAGCGGGATGTAAATGCGTTTTTCAAAACGTCGCCGAATGGCCGGGTCTAAAGACCATGGGATGTTAGTAGCAGCAAGGACGAGGACTTGATCATTGTCTGTGCCCACACCCTGTAAGAATCAATAAAAATGTAGGATATAAGATATGCAGACACGTTTCATCGAGGGCTTCATTAGCGAAAACATGCAGAACTAAATTAGTTTTCACATACATACCTGCATTTGAACCAGAAACTCCGTCTTGATTCGACGTGCAGACTCCGATTCGCTATCACTTCGTGAACTGCAAATTGAATCTACTTCGTCGATGAACACAATACTTGGTTTTTTCTCACGAGCCAAAGTGAACAAAGTTCGGACCAATTTCTCAGATTCGCCCAACCATTTACTCATTAAATCCGAGCTGGACACGGAGAGGAAGGTGGAATTATTCGCCTCAGTGGCCACGGCTTTCGCCAAATAGGATTTTCCTGTACCTGGGGGCTATAAGGGTAGAAGATGGCAAACGGAAATCCCGAAATGCTAGTTTTATCTGTTCAAGAGGATTCACAAGCATGTTAGGCTTTAGTATGGAAAAGAACGGTTGCATATGACTACTGATTAATAAGGGGAAAATGTATTCCAGTCTTTTCGAATTATGATTTGCATCAAGTAATATAATACGGAGATTTTTGATTGCAGTTTCTATAACCGGTAAACAAGCATTGTGTACCCTGGTTTTGGCTACTATCTTCAATCATTGTTTAATTGATGGCGACTCGCTGTCCCCGGCTTACTAATGCACCCAGCCTAATGAAACCCCATGTAGTTCTGTGCCACTCCTAGTTTCAGAATCATGGTTGGTGTCTTAGAGAACACCGCAGCGAGGCAGGTGATTGGTGGACATGTGTAACACATAACCCCTTGACTTCATTTCCCACTTAGCATAATTCTTTCGATGATATCTATTTGGGTACACGGTAATAGTAATTCTGTCATCGTGACTATTTATCTTTTTTTATCGTTCACAGTTGTTCAGTGGAGTTTTGTATAATTCAATCAGCAAAATAGAAGCAAAAATTTCGGGGGCCTAGCGTATAAACTTCGCACATTCAGTGTGATTCGACATCATGTTCATTTAACCATATATCCCCTTCGAAAAGCTGGCAAAACTTTCATATGTATCGATTCAAACCAGGCTGTAGGTCATACCTAAACCTAGAAACAGTCATATTTCCGGCATCACATTAAAAACCAAAAGAGAGGGGGCACGCAGGACGGAATGAATGTATAAACAAGGCCCAATATAGATTGGCCTAAATTTCTCGACGTTTAGTTATTGTTATAATTCATACACGAATGGGCTATTTTAATTAATCCAGCGTTCAACTCCCCCCCGTGTCACTGTACCCAGCTTCGGCGCATTCCCTAACTTCCCACACTACTGGAAGGCCTGGGCTCTTTCTCTTAAGCTTTGGTTAGAAAGTGCCATTTTCACGGCGTACCAAAGCCAGATTATTAACCAATCGGCATCTAGCCGTAAACTGACTATTGCATCGACTGATTCCTGGTGGTTACACAAAGTGCACGGCACCTAATTAGAAGAGCAACGTCCTAGTTGAAAATTTTCTCAAGATGGACGTAGTAAGGTTGCAGCTGGGTTTCTCTTGATGGTGGGAGGAGTCACTTCACTTCACAGAGTAAACACTGCTCGCCTAAGCTGTAAAGCCCAAGCCCAAAAGATGCTGCGCCGTCTCGTTTCGCTTGTAAAGGACTTGGACCAATGGTGGAACACTAATCCTGACAAAATCAAAACGAAACAGCGTAAGAACGACAATAAAACCTTGTGCGCTTCGGTCACATTCCCTTGGTGAGCTAACGGCTTGCAGACCGGACTTAGAGTCATAAGTCCCAACAAGGATACAAGAAAACCTGCGGCGCAGGCAGCTACGTAGCATCATTAAACTAAATATATCTAGCAGGCCTTTTATGAGGGACCTTACTAACTTTCATTATTCTGAAGCAGAGGCCGTGAAAACGGGCTGGAAGTCTGTAACCCCAGATAATCAGAGGCTCGAATCACGGATACACCGGTCGCTTTGTTAGTAGACAACAATTCGGTTCGGTACCACGCCTGACCCATTGAAATCTTGTGGTTCTATGCCACTCCACGACTCAGGATCATGGGGGCCGGTTCCCCTCTCTGTGCAGTGCCTCCCCTTTCACTGCATTCATGCGTGGCGCATGTAACAAAAGAAATGGAGCGTTATCCAAACACAGGAACGTGACCGGAGCACGTAGGTTTTCGTTGTCGTTCATACCTTGTTTCGTTTTCGACCTTACAAGAATTGGTGTTTTACCATCAATCCAAGTTTCTTGTAAGCAAAAAGAGACGCGAAAGCATATTTTGGGCTGGGGTTTCACAGATTGGGCGACCACTGTTTACTCAGTGAAGTGCGGCGACATCTCCTACCGCTTTAAGAAAACCAATTACACCATTATTGCCTTCACCAAGTGGAAGTTTTTTGATGGGAGAATTGATTCTCTTTATTCTTTTTTTGATTGATTTATCCAGAAGACAAGTAGTTGGCCGTGCAGAAGTAGATACCACCAAGCAACTGACTCTGAGGACGGACTTCGTCTGGTCTCTGTCTATTGGCCTATCGGGTATGATCGAATCCTCGGCTTCGGAAATTCATCATGTGCAATCCTTTGAGTTGCGTAAGCACTCAAGTCATTACAATCCGGTAAGGTGTAGTCTCGTCGTTATGAGACCAGTGTTCGAAATTCCTCCAAACTGCAAGGTGATTGTAGCATTCAACTCAATGGTTTGTATCACTTGGCCACTGGTCCAAAATGCGGATTCAACAAATGGTATATAATTAATAAATGCCACCACTAATTTTGCATTACAGTGAGGGTTGGGGCTGAGACTCCTTGCTGGAACGAATGGAACGGGACTTACTCCATAAAGCAAAATCCCCCGCCACGGTGTGCGACCGCCGGTAAACAAGTGCGGAAATTTAATGGGCAAAATAACTGCCTCTTTGAGAGCTTCTTTGGCTGCATCCAAACCAACCACATCGTCCCACGATATGTTAGGTCGTTGGATAACGATAGCACCGGATAGGTTGTTTCGAAAGCGCTCCTTCTCCTCATCTTCTTTATCTGAGTCCTCCTTGTTTTCGCGTTTCTTCTCCTTGGCACCACCTGAATCGTTATCCTAAGCGAATTAGAACGGTTCAAATAGGTATACATCGTTAAAAAGGGGGATTGGCAAAAGTAAACCAGGCGAAGTTTACCTAGGGTAAACTGACTGAAAGGCAACGGGAAATACGGAAGGGAAAATGACTAGCCAATGTATAATTTGCAGGTATGTTGAAAATAAATATAAACAAAATTATTAGGATGAGGCAGCAATGCAGATAGATCGTATCCACAGCGTTAACAACAACAGATAAAGTTTTTTTCAAAGATTCGATCGTCCCTCTTGCAAAAAAGAAAGCCCCCGGAGGCTTTGTGGAGATTTTCGGGTCGCCTGCTTCGCTTCCGTCGTGTCCAATCTGCCAATGTCGGCCTAGCTAAGCATAGTTTCTGTTTCATGCGTGAAATATTACCAATGCAGAAGAAATATGTATCACTGAGGAACCGACAAACATGATCAAGGAAATCAATAAGGAGTTAAACCAGGACATCCCAATAGAGAATAAACGACACTTCCTTAACATAAACTAGAATCAGTCGCTAATTAAGAAAACACCGCATCTGATAATTTAGTGAGTTGCCAGCTGACCAGTCTCTTCGTCTGTTTCGACCAGAGTCAACAGATCACTTCAGAAGAGAACAGAAATTAACAAGCCAGGCTCGAAACGAGGTGTGAGCTTGTGGCAGGTCTGCGTTGCTGATTCCCCATTGATTAGTAGTACCGGTCAACGAAAACAGGGTGTAATTGAAGTGGCCAGGGAATACTGCGACCCAAGGGTTCACTCTTAGAAACGTCATCTGGAGCGCTTTAGGGTTTAGTAAATACACCTCCACAGCGAACCTTCTACTCATGCTTGCAAATGAAAAAAACGCATGTGGATACCAGCCTCTCATCAGAGAGATATGCTCTCTGAAAAGAGATAAGACAGGCGGATTAGATGGACTGTCCTAACCACTTTCAAGGATGGTGATTTTAACATCAGGATTGACAAAACACCTCAGTTTGATCTGGAAAAAGCAATAAATTCCTGAGGATTAATGAAAATCCGTGATTATTATGATTTCCGAGGAAGGTGACAACTTCCTACGGAAATCACGACTCAGTTTGATAAGAATGGTATCTAAACTGCCCGCGGACATTATCCTTGGCCGCTTATCTAGTCCCCGTGAGAAGTGTATCGTGATGATCAGATCAATTTCTGACCCGGTCGGGACTGTATTGGTCACATCCATATATCACACTGGGGTATCTGAAAGTAGCTTATATTTCTATGCAACTAACTCCTGCGAGATTAATCGGCTTCTTTGATAATTCTGACTGCACCTGCCTATGCGTTGCGATCTGCGGTAAGGCCTGAGCATCTCAAAATCCAGTGGTTGCGCCAGCTGTGCACTCCGAAGACCAAGCAGCAGCAAATCTGGTTAACGAACTGGCGTATCTCCTGGGGCATCTATATTTTTGGCCTGTATGAGTCACCCAACTTTCATCTGCCGCTATGTAAAGCATTGACGTTCATCAGCAAGTACATACCTGTAAACCAATGGACAGGAGGTCCAAACCAGGTTGAGGAAAAGGAAGCTCCAAAAACCTTGACGAGTGTTCTACAGGGGAACAGACGAAGATCCACTGGTCCGACGGTCACGAAGGAAAACTGTCCAACCTGCGCTACTCGGTACTTAGAAAGAGGGAAATGAACCGTATGACAGACAACCGCTTCGCATCGAACATGAGTGCAGTGGAAGAGACATGGCACAAAGCCTCTAGCGCTCATTAAACGGGGGGGGGGACGGAAGCCATGACCCTCAAAATTGAAGTGATACGTAACTGTATGACATCTCATTAGGTGAGATGTGGCAACTAACCAGGTGATAACGAGTTGCCTCTTGTCACCACTTGAAGTCTGTGCTTGATTGTGCAAGAACTAAAGGTGTAAACTCGAACAGAAAGATCCGTGTTGGGGACACTGCTTGGCATCTTTTATCCACGACTTTATGATTTATTGCGCTTCATGCACTCACCTTGTTACGGAGTTCCCGAGGAAGCGATGTGCCTTGTAATAAAAACCTACAGACTAAACAAAAAACACCCCGTCGGACACACGCACGCGTGTGATGAATCCACTTGATGGTGCATAAAAACTTGATGGGTTGTGGTGGTAAGTCCAGTGAACCAACGCATCAGTATGCACACATGCGGGCTATTTACACACTGACATATGCAATGTGGGACAGCGAGAGTAGAAGCAACCATGATTCGATCATGAGTCAATAACGCATGCAATAGGTTATCCATGCCTCCGAAGAAATGAGGAGTGCTTAAGATGGCTAGATTAAGTGTCAAAACGGAGAAGGATGCTTCCGTCTGAGCTTCAGTCGAAGCTTAGCGAGCGTGGCCCGTCAAGCAGATAAGGCCGTTTGAAGAGAAGTGGGGGGGGCCGAATGCTTTTCCCTTCTTCAGAAGCCGAATATTCGACTCCACTTCCACTTCCGTTGGGGGATCAAGTGACACCTCCCAAGGATTCACAGCTCCAGGCGACTAGATACGATAGCGTATGGCCAGTTAAAATGATCCTTGAAATGTTCTGCCCAACGGTCCAGTCTTTCCTGTCTACCATGGATGAGCTCTCCAGTC
>LUCM01003692.1:0-11441 GCA_008360955.1 Fasciolopsis buskii | reverse complement strand
AAACCCATCTGTTTCGATCAATTAGTCTTCCACTCAATTTTGTAACTGAGCTGCCAAATGAGATCAACCGTCAACCGGGAGTACCGGCCGACCACTTTGTCAGACGTCTACCCACTGACGTTCCAGGCATGATTGGATCTTCGGCTTGCGAACGTTTCGCATTCTCCTCTCTTCCACAAAAGCGGCCTTTTAGCGTACAAAATTGTTTGTTTCTCCAATTACTCATGTTACCTCCCTTCTCACATTCATTGGAAATTACAGTCGGCCGCGCTGGTGGTAATGTTGATGAGAATTCTGTTCCTGTTTAATGCCCTTTCAGACTAGCCATTTACCATGTGTGACCATTGATGCGTATCGAACAGGTGTTCAGCTCGTACAGTGGACACCCTACCCATGGGTGTGTTGTAACCAAGACACTCACATTCAAGACTTTAGCTCTATCATTCGATTGATATTCCTATCCAATCTTACAGCGAAGTTTTGTTTGAGCTTTTCTGGGGGATCCTGGGATTACGGACGATGATGATGATGTGTGCTTGTGGCTCCCAGTAAGAGGACTGAGGCTGCACTACTTGATTAGATCCAAATCGCAGCTGGCTATGCACAATGAGACTTGCGAGTTCGTGCAAAGTAAATGGACGTCGCTCTGGTAGATGCGATTCGCTGGCCTTCTCGGCTTTAGCGTCTAGAGTCCAACCCAGATGCAGCCAAGGACCCTTAGTATCAAAAACTGCACAACTTCTTACGCACGGAAGTGAGAAAGTGATTTTAGCAAAAGATGTGAATGCTTCTCGAACAAGGAGCATTTTGGAGGGTCTTTCGGTCTCGATTCCCGTCGTTCCGAAAATGGTCCTGGGTTCAAATTCTTAGCTGTTTCTCGCTAGTACGCACTTCAGGCGCTCCAGTCACCACTTTAGCGTCAACGATAGAATCGGATCGACCAAACAGTAACTGGTCACAAATGACAAGGCTGCCTACAAGATTGTTGAACACTAGGAAGACTCGCCAAGCACTATATTCTCTGAACCGCTCCAGACCACCCGGTCCGGAGGGTATTCCACTCATCGTCCTTAAAATGTGCCTCTGAGTCAGATCCTTTTAACATCTGATTTTGTTTTTCCCTCAAGTGTTAAACTTTCCCAACATCTTGGAAACGTAGTGATTTTTCCTATTCCTAAACGCGGTGATCCTACGGATCCTAACAACCATCACTCGATTCCCCTAATATCAGGTATTTCGAAAGTATTTGAAGCTGCCATACCCAACCAACTGCGTTTGCTGCTAGAGCGCAAAGGACTACTGAGCGAACCCCAATCTAGTTTCTGATCGCGCCATTTAACGGGGGATCTACTATCCCTTACCTTACACTCCTGGCCGGCTTCACTCGACAACCCCGAAGAAACACACTTGATCTCGCTAAGGCTTTCGACCAAGTTTGGCACGAAAAACTATCGCCGAAACTGCCCAGGTTTGGATTCTTCCTGTTTCGCATCGTGGACATCAAGCTTCCTCAGTAAGTGGACCACCTACGTACGAGTTGATGGGGTCCTGCCCAGCCACTTCCTGTAAATGCTGGAGTTTCCCAGGGTTCAATACTTGCACCCACCCTCTTTGATTCGTGTTAATGAACTTCTGTCCACTACCTCCAACCCAATTCATTCTTTCGCCGTTGACGCCATTCTTCATTGTTATCCTCCTTACTGCATTCCTCGCCATCGACACACCAACATCGATCGTGACCGTTGTCGCCAATGTGATATCTAACCTCCGATCCCAAACATATCACTTCCTGGGGCTCCAACAACCAGGTCGCATCCATTGCTCCAAAAACCTCTTCTCTTCCAGTTTCCTTAAAACGTTAATCTTTCTCATCCATTCTGAGCTCAACAGACTCCATTTCTCTCCCTAGCTTAAACATCAGTTCTTCATTATGCTGGTCTTCCCTTATATCTGAGCTCGTCTCTGGCGCTGCGTGCAAAGTTGGTTTTCTGTTCCGCACCAGACGTTTTTTCATCCCAGCTCACCTATTGTACAAAACTCAAACCCCCGCACTTGAACGCTGCAGTCACGTGTGTGGTGAAGCTTCATCTACCTTGGGCTCAGAGAAAAGCCCTAAGGCTGAACGACGACCCTTCACTAATATCTACTTTGCATTTTATGCCCCATCGTGGGGCATTTGCTTCGCTATCCCTTTTCTACTGTTATTACTTTGGTTTTTATTCCTCGGAACTTGCCTCAGCAGGTCCTCCTCTTGCAAAGTTCTCTCGCTTTTCTCGCACATATTAAGCTAGTCACCCTTAACAGGTTTCTGTTTCCCGATGTCGTGCTTTTTTCTTTCGATCTCCTTTTTCCCCGAGACTTTCAAACTGTGGAACACTGTCACACTTTTTGTATTCCCCACTCCCACCTGCAGCCTCCCGTTACAACGTCTTCGAGATATGGGCGTGAAAACTTCACCGTATTTCAGTGGCAAAAAAACCTGACCAATTCCCTTAACACAACGAAGAAATAGGGGCTTACGTTGAATGAAGAGTAGCATCAGCGCCAAAGAACTGAAATTCTGGCTTTAGGTCTCTCACGGATTGGCCATGCCTGACAATGATAGATTACGGCCAATTCCAGAACTTTCATCACTCGAAGACAAAATCCCAACGACGAACTACCGGGCCATTCTCATGCTGGATACTCCACTTTTCGAATAAAGCTCATCCATTAGTATATAATAAGTCAGTCCCTCTTTGGACAACGTCAAGACATCTTTCGAGGCATCCAAAAATCAGCTTGAAAGTGCGGCTGTCAACAACGGCGATCCAGAAATACCACTGGTCGTAGAAAACAATGCGCCGGGTACAGCTTTTCTGCCGCTCTGTTATAGAAATGTCGAACACTGGCATTCGTCCCCAAGTCATTATCGAAAAGTGAAAAACGTCATTCATCTGTAAAGAGACCAGGGTTATCATCGAAGCCATACGGAGATAAAAAGGATATCCAGAAGGGACGCACATCAGATTTGATACGGACTAAAAGTCTGTTGGTTCTATATTTGAATCTAGACAACACAGAAAAATCAAAAAGGACAACAGTTAGAAGTGGAGATTCGAACTGCCAGGTTCCATTTCTGACGTCAACTGCCGACCTGTTCATGATAATCTGAGGGCTGACACACTATCCTACATCTATTTGCCAGCTACAGGTCTGAGTCCATGAAAAACTGCCCAACTTCCTTTGTCATTCCATTACCAATCAAGGACGTGAAGCCTGTCTTCAGTAGTTACCTAAACTGTTCCAAGTAGAAACGGCCGATCAGTTTAAAAGATTGAAAATTGACTTTAAGAGTCCTTACCATCAGCACCTCGAGACCGAGATTTTGACTGACGATCGTAGATGCATATCCCAAGTTCCCTTCCGCATGTGTTAATCCGGATTTATCAGCTAGTAGTTGTTCAGTGTATAACTAAACCATTTTTGGTCTTCGACATGCTCTCTCATTCCGACACGGGTCTTTGTCTAAGGAACAGAGGGACTTTGTCCACAGCAACTCTCAGTCGAGCTGCCAGATTGACAGACCCAACGAAACTCTTCGGAGTTGGTGTTCCGCCAGCTAAGTAAAAGAAAGTATCTACTAATCAGTGGAAGACTGTCATCTAATACGCTCTCAAATCCATCCGGTCGCTGCTGCGCATCAAACTAGTCAGAAACCCGCGTCAGGACCATCACCTGAGTGGGCATTCCAGGACCCATTTTAATGCGCCGTCCTGTAAAACCAGCGAATTGCGATCCTTCGCCCGACGAGGTGCAGTCAATTGAGTGCAATCCCAGACATGTATATACACAGTTCCCTGATGGATGGGGAAGTACGATATTTGGCACCTACTGATCAAGTCTCGGAGCCATCGGTGACTAATCATCCCGAAGTAAGTGAATTATCGCCCCTCAACGTCGAACATCAACTCTAACCCAACACTGTATACGGAAGTTCTAAAAAAACGGACCCCGTTGTTGCCTTATCATTCCTATATCAATTTCAGACATGCATGCTAACGAATCTGACATGTACATTTTATCAAAGTTAATAAAACGCATTCGTTCATACAATTCAGAAAATGGAGAAGTGGGGAAAAATTAGTGGAAGGTAACTGGTCCCGATTTTATTAGTCTTTGGGGGGTGAATGCTATATCCCAATTTTGATTGCATTTGTTCATCCGCCATTTGTCCTAATCTTTTATTTTCAGTTCATATTGTTTCGCTGCATATTGAACAAAGCTTAAACTTTAAACATTCGCCATTTATCCATCAAACTGCTTCTCCTGAAACAAACATACGATACCTTCTCGCCGACATAGTCCCCCTAAGTAGCCCGGACACGTTTTATATCTCTTCTGTTTACCTTTCTCTGCTCTTTCTACATGTACTGGGGGAGAGAAGAAATACAGCTTATTCATGCAGCGCTTCTTAATGTTATCGTGCTACCATGAAGCTCGTTTCAAGCTAGAGAGAAGTAAATACAGCAAGTAAAGCAAACAATTAAAAATCAATAGCAACACACGAGGGAGAAAAAAACACTACATCTTATTAGGTGCTTTATACCTGAGTGGAGCGAAACAAGCCTCAGGGGCCTATAACAAATTCAGTCTTTATAACTATCAACCTTGCGCTAACGTGCTCTGGTTTTGGTAGATACCTTGCAGCACAGTAATAATGAAAGAAAACCACAAGATCGGAAGTCAGAAGAAATGAAGAGAAATGGAGAATTTTGAACGCAAGAACGCCACTAACTGTGACATATATTGATGCTATCTAATATCTGCAATCATCACTTTCGGATATTATCGATTCGAAAACGGTGGCAAAACTCGATTGGAAAGGTTCTCTTGGTAGGGGTTTCATATCCCTTCAACATGCCATGAACTGACCACCTTGAACCATATGCCAATTATCTTTCTCAAGGGTCAAAGTATACTAAGGGAGTCGATCTATGAGCACGTGCGATAAGTGTTCCAGTCACTATAACCAATTCAAGTTCAATGTTTGTTCGATCGACTATACTCCAAGCCTAATCTAGCGATACCTAAAGAAGTACTCCCACCATGTCCTAGAAATACCACGAAAATACCGGTGCTCAAACAGACAGCATTTGCGCGTCTGTGAAATACAAGGCAAAACCTGCTGTATATCCAACTTCTGTTTACTAACCGGTGTATCCGTGATTCGAACTTCTGGCTATCTGGGGTTACAGACTTCCAGCCCGTTTTCACGGCTTCCGCTTCAGAATAATGGAAGTCAATAAGGTCCCTCATAAAAAGCATGCTAGATATATTTGGTTTAATGATGCTACGTAGCTGCCTGCGCCGCAGGTTTTCTTGTATCCTTGTTGGGACTTATGACTCTAAGTCCGGTCTGCAAGCCGTTAGCTCACCAAGGGAATGTGACCGAAGCGCACAAGGTTTTATTGTCGTTCTTACGCTGTTTCGTTTTGATTTTGTCAGGATTAGTGTTCCACCATTGGTCCAAGTCCTTTACAAGCGAAACGAGACGGCGCAGCATCTTTTGGGCTTGGGCTTCACAGCTTAGGCGAGCAGTGTTTACTCTGTGAAGTGAAATGACTCCTCCCAACGGATGTCCATCTGCTGCTAGATATGGCCTAAATAACGTAGTGAAAATGTGCTAGGAGGGTTGGAATCCCCAAGAATGCCATGCAAATGATTATCTGTAAGGGAAACCAGAAATTACATGTAGGTCATAAGGTTGTTTGAATTACAGGAAAAGGTCCACATGCCTGTCGAAACCATTTTTCCTGGCTGAAATTCTTTGGACATCAAATAAGCAAATGTCAGCTCGGTTCACACTGACTATAAACAGCAGATGGCTTCTCACTCTCAGTTGATTCGAAATAAATCTCGTCTTGAATTCAGGGCTTTCTACTTTTCATCATTAAATTCTAAAGGTGGTACTGGACCGCTGTGGGAACAGTCGGAAGCAGCTGAACGCGATGAATGCATGAGTGAAAATTGAACAGAGAGCGGACGGACTACTGCTCTGATAAACAGTAGTCAAAAACGAAATGCCACGAAGTCCAAAATAAAATTAATTGGTGATTAACTGAGTGCGATGTCTGCGTTCCGAAAAAAAACAACTCAGTGAGACGTGAAAAGCTGACGGCCTACTAACAAAATGTGGAAGGGGAAACGATCAAGGCTGAAAATTCATTTAAAATAATACATACTGGCTAACCATTTTTACGGTTAACCAGATCCAGCAGACGTTTTTGTTGAATTAAAGTTTTAGATTTTAGACGCACATTTAAAAGGTGACGAACTTCCGTGCAAGAGGCATCATTCGTTGTTCCTACAGATATAGGGCACCTCAGGGTTTGCAGAGCAAAATAAGCGTTTCACCTGGGAGAGAATCCAGCTATCCAGAATACGACCCACGAAAACAAATCAATCACAAAACGATACACTTAAGTAACGTCGACTAGCCTCCGTGTGAACACACAGAACACTTCCCTGTAGTCATTGTAGAGAAGAACCAAGACCACTACTACTACTGCTGAAATATCACGAAGTATACCTTAAATTATGCACTCGCCTCGGTAGAAGCACTTTAAAGAGAATCCCAGTGTTTTACAAACGACCGATACTCCCCAATGTATCGACCCTCCTCGGCTACCCGAGGTAAGCAAGAGAAAAGCAAATCGCATGCAAAAATATTCGTTGTAGCCACCACTTAACGAAGTCTTTTGGTATAAAGACAAACCATGCATTGTGACAGCGGTGCTGGAACTATTTTCCACATCAATTAAACGGAAGCCACATAAAACCGGTTATAGAGATTGGGATTTGTTAGGAAGCATGTTCATGGGGATTCACGCAGCAAGCTGGGAATAATATGAGAATGCACGCTATACCAGAAGAATACATTGTAATAAAAATTTCAGGGCAAAACTGCCGGAAATGTTTAACTTTACCTTGCCTGTAGTCTACAAAGAAACCACACATGGAACGGGGTTATCGCTAGTATGAAGATCGGTCATAACGTCATTTTCTGCAGAAAGTAAACTGAAGTGGTATCTATAGATGTGACAAAATCTATGAGATACACTTCAGAGCAAATGATCAAACATGCAAGGCTTTCCTGAATTGCAGGTATGAAAGCTTCACTGAAACGGAGCATTTAGAAAAAAAAAAGAAATTCTATTTATTCGAGTGGTGTTTGGTGGACACACTTCTATTCACAAAAATGGACAAGACAAGCAGACTGAGCCCATAAACAACTCGTTGTAAGCTCTGTACAAAACACGGTGAATGGGAGCATAGTTGGAGTGAAATTTGTCGATTTTTCATAAGGAATATTCGTACCTTGACTTTTCCAGATGCCAGTAACTTTTTGATTTTCTCGGCCCGCGTGAGATAGGAAGCACATTTTGACCTAATTACCTCTTTCATCTTCTTATCAGGAGCTTCATCTGTGGGAAATTAGCCGACCATTGATCCCACTTACATTTAGCTGCATGCAGTAGGTACTGAACGGCTTGGCCGTAAAGAGTAACAGCTTCGGCATATTCCTTCTCATTATCCTTAGTTGTAGCTTCATTCGCCAGTGCAACACCCTTCTACAACAAACAAATAGCATGTTAGAAGAGCCACATTTTATCCTCTTCGAAGACAGACTGAAATTGGCAATTACCTGCAAAGCAGTCTTATTGGAGCCCGAATCAGACATCCAGAATCAGGAAATTGCGAAAGAGTATGCAGCGCCCAAGATCAGAACGCGCGCACTTTTATCGCTACAGTTCCACGTTCAGTTTCACTGCAGGACTTTAGAGCGAGATGGCTGATCGCAAAGGTTTTCACGGAAAACTCCTCGTATCAGACGGTGCTTCGACCACAGGATGTTGGAAGCCCTTCTTATTGTCTCTGGTGGAATCAGGGTTCTTGCATGTGACTCCAGCACTCATTTCCATAATCTTCAAAGGGGGAAATTAATGGAACGCATTCCTCTCGATTACTTCACCCACCCACTCAGTGTCTCCTCCGATCACAGATAACTAGGCTTCATCTATCTTCCCTCTGAATTTACGCACTGGTACCACCTCGAACATTTCCTCCGGTATCTTGTTCCAGCCATTCACCTCTCGCGGGGGAGAAAAAGTGCTCATCAACTGGGTAGGTACGGACTGTCTCACAATCTTTCTTCCTTTGCGTTTCAGAGTTTCATTCCTTTTTATCTGGAATAAGGCACCTCCCAGTCCTGTTACGATCTTGGAAGCCGGTATTAATCCCATCTTTCTCTTCGTTATTCCAGAGGGTAAAATTCGAGTGCTTTCAGAATCTGCCCATATCCTATTCCTCAGCTGCACAAACCAGCTTGTGAAAGCATGCTCTACCTGTTTCAGAATTTTCTCATCTCTTGCCAAATGCAGTCTCCGAGCCTGGACAGGGTACTCTAAATGAGGTCGGACAAACGCCTTGAACAGCGGCGGAAGAACATAGGGCTTTCCAAATCCTACAGTCATCCTAGTTTGATGTAAGGCACACCATGCATTCTTGGGCGCTTTCTTTCGTTGCAGGCCAGGTTTAGAGCGCGCAATGAACAATATCCCGAGGTGTCTCGCCTGCTGAGTCCGTTTCATCGCAACCTAATGCCCGAGTGGACCCATGTGGCCGGTAGGACTAACTTCCCCTTCCATGAACCACAGGCACTTGCTCAAGTTCGGCGGAAGGTACCATCTTGTTGACCACTGGCAAACATCATCTAAGTCCTTCTGGATAAACCCACCATTTGCTCTCCCTATAAATTTAATGTCATCTGCAAACATACAGCACAAAGTTTCCCAGCCATTGGTTGCGTCATTACATGCGTCAGGAATAGCACTAGTCCTAAGACAGACCACCGAAGCACTCCACTGTGCAGAACTCCTGTGCCTGGTGGAAACCACTCGACTCTAATCGGTAGATCTATCTTTCGTACTCTGTATCATCTGGCTGTCCACGTAAACGCACACTCCGAAAGCCATCAACTTCTGGTCAAGGAGCCTGTTGTTCATGGAACTGAAGGCCTTCTGGGAGTCCAGTTTACAGCCCTTTACTCTTTATCAACCAGTCCATCCAACCTGGCAATTTTATCTCTTAAGCTGACAAATTTGGTCAGACTCGAACGGTTGTGGTAACTGAATATTCCGCCGTGCGGGATCCTTTCAAAGGTATTTTGTGCGATGGGTGTCAGATTCGCCCCTCTGATTTAGTGGTATAACTGTCCACGTCAACCAGTCGGCGGCAAGCTGCCCTTAGTCCGACAGTGCATTAAAGAATCGGGTAAAGGGTCTAACCAGAGTCCTCTCTGGCGGCTTTATTATCGCTGGGAGAATCCCGTCAGGCCCTGTCATTTTTGCCCAGTCCATTTGTTTGCAGCTGTTTCGCACTCCTCTCTCCGTGATCTGCTTGCTTGACACCGCCACTATGCGCTACTATTATTAAATGCGCGCTCCATGTTAAAGAAAACGAAATGTATCGGTCTCCCCACACTCTCGTCAAACTTTGATTTCATACTTATCACCAAGATGCGGCTCAATGATCACAGTCCTGACAACGCCATTATGATTCCTTCAGGAAAAGCCGTGAAGCCCAGCGTGGAGGTGGCTGTCTTGTATGCGTCAGAAAGTCTATGCCAGCTACTTTGTGCCAGGATACCATGCTAAACAATATCCAAGACTGCATTCGGGTTAGAGCTGAGACGAGCAATGAAGGTCTTTTTGGTGGATGCATCTACCGCGTCCCTATTTCTTACCAAAACGACTTTTTGATGATAACACAACAAATGAATGCTGCTTCTGACCTACCAGCTCCCAAGATTCTCGCTGGAGATTTCAGTACACCTTACATATGCTGGTCCACGCCTTCCGCCCCAAATTACTTACTCCCTTTCCTTGAAAGCATCCTTCATGGCGGCTGGACCCAACACGTAACTTATCCAACAAGGAACCTCAATTTTCCTGATTTGATATTTACGATAGGCTTAACTGGCGTTCAGACGTCCACTGAATCTAATCTGCTAGGGCGTGACCATTTGCCCTGTTAACTTTTAACCCTACCATTGCCTCCTCCCTAAATAAGTACGCCTTACCTAATCCAATGTCGTATTTCAGAGCTGACTAGAATCGCCTACCTACTCCACTTCGCACTCTGAAACCTGGACCATTTTTTCTATCAATCAGAGTAACCAACCCTGGCCGCTGATCAGTTTTACTCCAACTAACCTTGAAGCCATTACTTCGTCCCACAGGCTAAGCATGCCGCCTAAAAGATTCTTCCATCGTGACACTGGATAATAAACTGTACTCTCCGCGACTAACCTCCCAGCGCCCTTTCTCATAGAACCCCAGAGATTTTCCACTTGATCCCTCAGATGATTGTAACTCCGGACACTTAACTAAGAGCCCTATGTATTACTGGGCCCACAGGAGCAGAAGACCGCAGGAGCTGAGACCAAGCTCGTAAAGTCAGCCCTCAAACTCCAAAACACCCAGCACCAGCAAAACTGCTTAAATGTAGGAACCTAATTCTGGGTCCTCAGCTAACTCAGGTCCCCGTATCATAAACGATTCCAGAGATCACAACAGAATACAGATAAACAACCCCACGGATGATTTGCAGAATTTTTTGGTGAATTCTTTTTACATCTGCTGTGTAAACGATACACAATCCCTCTAACCCCATGCAAGCTCGCTTTAACTTGCTGTACCTAATCACCAGTTGTATTTGCTTCCGAAGGACGTAGGCAGAGGTTGGGCAAAAAGCCAAATTGTGGGCTACCATCTCTGCTACGTGATTCATGCTGCGCAGGCTGCATTCCCCCCATTTAGGCGGAGCGATATCCTCAATTTTTGTCCCCTAGCAAACATTTCCACACACAGCTACTCATTCTGTAGCTGCCTCACCTGTTCTAGATCCAGAAGATTCCCCCCCTGTAGATTATATTACCCGCCCACACAAAAAGGCCCCACCCACGGCGAACCCCTGCAAAACTATCCGCCGCGAGGGAAACCACACCCCTACCAGTTCCAGGATCCTGAACGTCCGTATGAAGATATAGTAAACAATATATAGCGCCTACCTTCTGCGAGAGCCTAAACATATCAACCTCAGCGAAGGCATGGCTTTCCTTGTGAGAAGATCGCTGCCTGCTTCTTTGCATTATTGGCTTACTGCTCTTAAACCGCTGCGTCATCTAAAACCTATGAGCTTACTTTGTGCAAGGTCAGTTATATTAATCCCTCTTTTAGACATGACGAGAAGACCGTCATAGAGTCCACCCGTCGTGTGTCTTATGAATATAAAAGGCGTTCTACGTTGTTATCCAATTTATCTCTCGTGGTTTCATCTTATTCTGTCATTAGAAAGCAGATAGTGCGAGTGAAATGCTGTAATATATCTCTCTCTTT
>LUCM01003691.1:80695-104189 GCA_008360955.1 Fasciolopsis buskii | reverse complement strand
AGTATGAGGGATAGATCCGGAATTTTCATTAATGGGGAACAGAATTTGCTACTCGACAGTGCCGGAATGGACATCTTGGCCGGAAGGGCGCGTTTGAGAGCTGCCTGCCAGTCAGCACGGATGTCTCTTCTAGATAGAGTAGATCTTTGCAGTGCAGCAATGCGTAATCCCAATCCAGGATGAGTAACAATATGATTTTTAACCAGCAGTAATTCCGGCCGATTGCAACGGCTAAGGGAGGCCATAATGAAATAAAAAATCCCACAAGAAAACAACGACATGTTAATGACACAGAATTACAGCACAGCCAGTCAAAGGGCGCGCCCCGGTAATTGGCATTTACCCGTCAAAACCCTTACCCGGGTCAGAGATCAACACAACTGTGGTGACATCACGATCATCTGAGCGAAATCGGAGCATGAAAGTCAATAAACACCGGCGGACTGAATAATTCAACAGAAAGATCGGTCGGTTTTTGTTGATCATGGAAGACTAATGTAAGCTATTTGATTCTTTTTAACAAGGGAACTTTACGTATGCTCGACCTGATTTTTCTTACTAAAGTTGGTGGGATCTGGAGATAGGGTCGATTGTCAATTGACTAGTAGAAGCCAAAACAGCCACCATCCCCCTTTCCGTGTCTCATAACATTCTCCTACTAGCTACTATCACTCCAGTTACGGGGTTCGGGATGACTCAGAAAACCGATCGCTCTCCTTAGTAGTAGGAAACAAAAACGTAAGAATGTCCTATTCATCCCTTAACAGGAGTGGTTGGAGGAGTTTTGCCGTTACCCAGTTTAATTGGAACTCACAATAAACCAAATGCTCTACGTTCATTAGTCTTGTTATTATTTATTATAATCAGTTTTATGCTTTGTACGGTTCGATGGGTCTTCTTTGTTAAATAAGCTTTAATGTTGGGCATGTTCTCATACGGCGATCTTCCTTGACGGTCGCTGTACAGACGGAGGCTGGAACATATCGAAAAACTTTAAGCTGAGTGATTACCTTATATATCACACGATACAGACTCATCAAGCTAAGTCGCAGTAAATTAATTTTGCTTTAACTTAACTGTATTTTTGCTTTCTTAAAAGGGCGCTACATGGTGCTGAGTAGAAGAAGCCGGGATCAGAACCGATGCGACAGGGCTAAGAACTGACTAAGGGACAAGGATAAACCTGCAAATAGCCTCGGCTCATCCGCCGTCTGGAATGGCTCCGTAATTCATTAATATCACCTAAATGGAATCCCTCCTGTTTTTGTATAGGATTTTGCAAACTATTTCCCAAAAATGGGTCATTGCGTAATGAAAATAAAAAGAAACTAATAAGATGACTGCTCGGCATTTGTCCCAAGTTTCCGTTTAATTTAAATAGAATGGCCGGAATAAGTACTCTGTTTCAGTGAGTTAATGCATATTCTCTCTTTTCTTCCCACCATAGTTCCTCGAATCGGACGTGAAAAAAATGTACACACAGATTGATGAGGAAAAGGCGAAATTCGATGAACAGCTGCTTAGTCTATTTCAGCACTGGATATCCGTACAGAAAGCAGTACTGCAAGAAGAATTGAAGGTTTGGCGCCTTAAGTGGATGCTTTTGATTGAAGAAGAGTTATTTGTCCAAGAATATGAACTGATGCATTTGCTCAGTCGTTCCGAATCTGAAATTGATGAAGTGAGTTTTTCTATCACATGTTGCTCTATGTGTCTGAGCATGAAACGATCATAATGTTTTTTTCTTCAACTGGAGAGGCGACATAAAGACAGCAAAATTCTCGCAGCAAATTACCAGTGAGGTTTGTTTCTTTACCCTTCCTCCTCCAAAAAATCTTGCTTTATTTGTTCTGACTCATTCTTCACGCAATTCTTTATTGCAATCCTAAAAATCATAGTCCACGCATTTTACTTTCTATATAAACAGAACTGCTCAGTCAGTAGTGCAATAGGTCTACTAGCTATTCTCAGGCAGAATTTAATTCTTCGATTGCTTTATCGAAATTTCACGCCTAGAACCAAGCGTTGGAAGAAAATTACTTCAGGGACGATAGAGTGCATACAACCAAAGATACCAAGTAATACATCCCTATAAGATCGCAGTTGATTTTTATTCAAAGTATGGTCGTTGAAACCATTTGTTAGATAATCTCTTCTGCCTTAAAACTCATGATAAGCGCCACTTCGTTATAAAGATGGATAGAAGCATGCAAAACATAATCTGGTATACAAAAAAGAACAATCAACTGCGAATGGCAGGGTCTGGCTCAAAGAAGGTCCTTAGGCACATTAGCCATCAGTGTTCAGAGCGTGAATGTCTTACGCAACTCTGCAGGATGCATACACATTTGTTCACTCACTCTGCTGCCCTTTTACCTTTTTGAACTTCAAAATCCTATTTACGCTTCATAATGGTTTCTCGCTCGGAAGACCATCTGTCTCAGTAGCCATCGTGTATTGCGCAACTGCCACCGGATTATTACATTTCTACGCTATTCTCACTCTCACTAGCCCTTAATGCAAGTAATATACTGATGGTGTGGATCTTCCCCTCCCCCACTTAGTTAAGCGAACTGGTTATTTTTAGAATGAACTACATTTCGCGCATTACATATGTCCGAGTTCAGAAAATCATAGTCTTCTGATCTAGTCTTTTTGACCTTCTCAATCGAGCATTTAGATGAACAAAACTTTGGAAGAGTCGAAAAAAGCATTGGAAGACGAACAGCAACGTTACGAAATTCAGTGCGCGGAAGATAGGCTTTTGGAGAAGAATTTCCGCAAAGATTTCTCGGATGTGCACGGGCCGCTTTACGAATATATTGCTAAAGCTTTTCGTAGGAGACCTAGGTAAGCTAACGACTATTTAGTGAATGTCAGAACACATTTATATTTCACTTTTCATTCAATGCGGTTACAAAGATTTAACGCCACCGAAAGCGTCGCATGAAAAACTGGGATTTAGACCATCATTTCTAATTTATAAAGAACTGGATCATGGCAATAAGCAACTAATTTTACCGCTGCAATATTTCGTTTTGGTTTGGAATATGTATCAAAAAAGGTTGTAGCTTGAACAAATCCTACGTTGTCCGACAAGGTCTAAGAAAACAAGTAGCTAGTAGTGAAAAGTTAGATAGAATTTTTCGGTTAGTGGAGAATCGCATTAAGCAGAGTCCAACATTTTGATGCCCGAGTAACCTTTTCTGGTATTTCACGATTGCAGAAGAGCGGTTGCTCCCGGATCGGCCACACACGCAACGGACTCGGACTTACATGATCGAGTACGATCGTACGACCAGCCGGGGTCCACCATCTTCAATCCTTACGTGGAGAAACCCTCAGCTAAACGTGTTCCTACCGATCATAAGGCGATCATAGAAGAGCATATCAAAGAACTAGACAATGACCCAGCTCATGAAACCCAACCTGGGATGGATCATTCGGTATGGGAACGTTTATGCAAGTACCGGAGACGAAAAATCGATAAGGAGATGCAAATTAAGGCAACGGCCTTACAACTGGCTGAAATGACTTCCTTCGTTCAAGTTAGTTTACTCTTATTTTTCTATGCTTCCTTTTTACGGTACTCCCATCTGACATTATGAAGAGATCTTGAATCCAACACAAAATGTTCCGAAGTACGGCAGAGAGGGGAGAAAGGAAAGTGAAGAGAATTTATTATACCCGACGTCTCTTGCGAATTTCGTGGACCTCTTGCTGGCCTACAAACGCGAGGAATAGAACTGTTGTACAGAGGAGGATTTTCGTTCCCTTTTCTTTTTCGAAGTAGCTTCCTTCATCAAGTGAAGCGTGCAAAAGGAGGCTTTAATAAGTGAATAAAGGCTTTGAAATGAGAAACTGAAAAGTGAAAACGGAAAGGATTATACATTGTAAATACGTCACAGTGAGTTTAATGCCTTAAAAACATCGCAGCTGTGTTTAATACGCAAAATGGACATCATCCAGACCTTCGTGCACCGCGACAATGAATAGGACTTCATGCGACATTTTATTTTCAAACGGTCACACGAAATTAGCATGATCATCGGAGATGCATAGGAAGTGACCGTGGATAAACAGCACTCCAAGGACACAATGGAAGTTGTACTTGTGCCAAGTATCTTTGAGCTCACTTGTATATGAGTTGGATTTAGTTCGGTTCAATGCTGTTCAAGTAACACTAACATAATTGACGGTGTATTCAACCAGTGGGTAAAGTAGTCCTGTCTGCTCTCCTCCCGAAAGCCCAAGGTAACCATATTATTACCAGCCGGTAAGTTAGCACGAATTCTATGCGATAACGGTTTAAATTAAAAAGTTCAAACCTTCGAATCAAAGGTCATATTGGTTGGGTAATTGGTAAAGCCGGTGAAAACATTGTAAGTTTTGACGACAGCGACAGATCAGCGTAACGAACCACTGTCACTTAACCTAACTGTCTAAAAAATAACTCATGCCTGTGTAGTTGCCTTTTATGGTTAGATTTTCATTCTCCATTTGATTCGTCATACCGCACCAACATCCAGCTTGTCACCGAAAACACCTGTTTCATTCGGAAAAGTCAAGTCAAAACTCCTGCTACTGACGGCTATCAAGTAGCAAAGTTCGGCAAGCTGGAGCTTAGGGTCTCCATCTGCCTGACCTGAGAGTCGTCCAGCTGATGCGCAGTTGGTCTGTAGTCTGCAAGATCTAGTGACGGACAAGGGCACTGTATCATGTAATTTCGACGTTCGATAAGTCGCCGAAAATCAGCCCAGCTACAGTCCCGGCTTCTACGCAATGAATATGCACTGCTGATGATTCCTAACAAGGATGAAACAGCTGTAAAGTGTTCTCATGAATTTCAGTGGCGAGTTGGAGAGTGACACTGCATGGCACATTATTCGGAAAAGTCAAACTGAAACCCCTACTAGTTACCACTGAAAAATTTTTCGTCGTTACTCGTCCCATTTTCGTTGAGTTCTCATCCATGTCCCTTCGCCCCTCATTCCTGTCTTGTCTTCCATCAAACTTAGGCGATAAATTCTTACCGTGTATATTGATTACTAAACTAACGTCATGCCGTCACTATAGCTTAGCTTTCATCAAACATGCATTGGGACAAAAGTCTAACCAACCCAACGGGCTTTGAAACAACGAAAATATTTTCCATGTTGTGAGAGAGCTAATGCTCATGAAGAAATCACAGTTTTTGGCACAACTCAAAAATGGAATGGAGAGAGTATTGAGAATGAATATGTAATGTTTCATCTGAAATTTTTCAGATGACGCCAGGGGAACGTTTGCGGCTAAGTCCGGTTGATCAGATCATAGTTCTTCAACTTCAGTGTTCTGCTTGATACCGTGCTTTGCTCAGCTGACCACAGGCGTGTGCATTTTGAAGGAGGCCGGGTAATCTAAGTTCCGTCTCAAGCATTTCCGCCTTTTTAAACGGTAGAACCAAGCAACTGACTGACATCACCTGATACGGGAAGCAGTATGGAAACACCGGTTCCACAGTGTGCCAGCGTACAAAGGTGACTATTCAAATCAAGTACTGGCATGTTGAGATGTTGATTCATATCGGACTGTCAGTAGTTTTTCTCTGCATCAAATGAATACCCGTGCATTGCTCCCTTTGATGCTAAACCGGTTTGGTTGATCAACAGGCCCTCCCCCTCCACCAATTCTCAGTCAGAATATCATGGAAGTAAACAGTAGACAATTTACTTATAAATCTAAAGTGTGGTCATTTTGATCTTGTACCACTAATGCTATTAAGTTGGTTGGGCCCAATGCAGCGTAATCAAGAGAAAGAATGATGCTTCGTTAATCCAAAATCATCTTACTGATAGCAACGGAAAGCACACTTACAGCTAGACAGCAGTTCCTCATTCAAGATTTCAAGCTCCCATCCAATCGGTCACTGTTAGTGCACCAGCCAAATGGTGAGCTTAGATTTACTCTCATGAAGCTTGCGCTACCTGATATCACCTCGTAGTACTAGACTCTGTCAGAAATTGGATGGAAGTCAGATATTTGGGCTAGTTCTCAAGTGGACTAACTTGTAATTAACTGAAGAACGCCTATGATCATTCTGACTTGCTGGGGTGGTGCCGGTCATGTTAAGTTGACCAGATAATCGCCCTCCGATAATTTACGGCGGCAGATTTGATGTGAATTTCCGAATGATTCCCCATCCAAGGTCAACATACAACTTCCATTGAGAATCATGGAAACTACATAAGGCTATTTCATCTTTGTTAGGAATTGTCAGCAGTGCACATCTGCCGTGCCCAAACTGGGATGCGAACCCGGAAAAGATGATTTAGTAGAAAGCTTAGCCATTACGCTAACCGGGTTGATTTTCGATGGTTTGCCGAACATCAACACTGCTTGATATAACTATGAGAGTACGGTTATGCTTTTCGAAAGCCAATAATCATTGGTTCCTTGGATATTCACTCAGCTTTTGAATCCATCGATAGGTCAGCAGTATTTGATGTACCGTCATACCTCAGATCAGGTTCTGGTCTATGGTAATTTTGCGCCAACCTTCGCCATCACGGGTGGACTAAGACAAGGTTGTCCTGAGTACCTGTTTCTTATCAGCATTGCCATACATGATGTCCGACTGAATATCATATCTGATCTGATGGATGGTGAAATCGAACTTATTACAGAGAACAAAATTCTGACTTAGAGCACGCCGGTGTCACCGCCTTGTTGGAGTTTCATAAGGGGACGGATGAAAAGTACCACAGTCCCTGTTGTTCTTTAAGGTTGCTCAAATTGATCCCTCTTCGTTGAGGATGATCAGCGACATTCCGCCTTTGATCAGCAACTTCTTGGAGGTATAGGACGGGTTTGGTGGGAATACCAAACAAGCAACGACGAGGTTTGTCGTTGTGTTGGGCGCTGGTAGTCGCCCTCTGAACGAACTAATCAGTCTACACCGCCTTTGGTGACTTGGACGCATATATCATATACCTGGCCACCATCTGCTTTTCCAGGTTCTGCTTGTACGTCCTGGACAAAATTGAAGGAAATGACGCGACGGTCAGGGTATGACCTTAATTAGAAGTATGATGAAGTTACCTATGGTTTCGTCACTGATTGTTGCTTGCCGTTTTACTGGTTGGCATCTGAGAGATGAGGGTTGTCGCTGGTTAGAGACTTTAAGAGACATGTTTCACAATCAAAGTAACCAGCGCGAACTCTGTGTGGCTGGTCTCTAACACTCAAATATTCAATAAATCAACATATTCTGCAAGACGAAAATAGAAAATTCTCTTTCCTTTTTCATTTGTGTTGGCTATTTTCTTCTTGTTGTGCCCAGTGACTGCAAAATTTTATTTAGAGCTTATTGCATTGACTCAAAACTTGTTATAAAGCAGGCTATATATATATGAGTACAGAAGTCCCCAAAAGTCTAGTATGGAAGTATAATGCGAGCATGGCATGGACGGAAAACGACGAAAGCAGACTGATTAATGAAAAGAGAACCTGCGTATTTCGTTCAGTCTATCTTGGGAAACCAAGTTTTCGATTGTCTACGAAGTTCGGGGGATAATACTACGGTAACAGAGTCAGTTCCTTCAATCTTCAATAATCATTTTTGGTATTTTCATGAAATTATTAAAAAAATTATTTTACCGCAGTGGCTTACAAATCTTTGATATTGCTTGACGTTATCCTTTACAGATTTCTCTTACCTTAGTCACATTCGGCAGAACAGAGGCATATAATTGGAATTAATCAGAATTTATTAAGATGCTTGTCGTTTGAGTTAATATATCGACACCGTTGAGGGCTGAACATGGCTGGAAAAGAAGCAGAATTTTCTATCTTTTAAGCTGGATCCCATTTGGATGACACATCCATGCGTCATAGTTTCCCGTTATCATTACCCCCCCCACACACACACACACACACAATCCATTCACTTTTCACATGTTCTCACTGACACACGGAGGACTGACTGGTACCCGAAAGCAAAACTGTGAGATCCGTAATATCGTATACAACTAACACGTCACTTCTACCATCATCTGTTTTCCCTGTCACTGTTTCAGAAACGTGAGGTCGATCTCAAGCGACTTGAGAACAAACGCAACACTATCAATGCCGATTTGTCCAGTTTGCTTAAGGACTATCACCGGAACCAAACAGATTTGGAGTTGCAATTGCTGATCAAACAGGGCCAGGTGGAAGTGGAAGTACCCGAGGACTACATGGTTCGCGATTTTTCTGATGCACTCCTGATTGACCGTGAAAGAGTCGAGGCTTTGAACAGACATATTATTACATTGGGTGAAAGTAAAGTGGCTCATATGATTAGAAATAAGGAATTCAAGAAACGATTTTATCATTTGGAATGGTAAGTTTTGAAGAGTCTGAATCTGCTAATCTGTGTATCCCAGTGGCGCTTGCGAAAAATAAACTCATGATATACTCATAAATTAGAACTGCTTCGTCATCAGGAGCAGCAGACTATAATTCAACTGAAGTGATTATCTATCGAGGAAAAGAGAAGTATTCAACCAGATCTGATTTTGGCAATGAGTGTTGTGCTCTCAGTATTTCCGGAGGTGAACACACACACACACACAACAAAGAGACACAAACCAGTCTAAATTGGCCCAAAATAGGGCAACTGAAGACAGTCGAGAAACGCAGAAGGCGTGGGTGACAGAGACAAAATTGTACGAATCAAGCCACTCTGACAAATGTATCATTTTAACTGCGTGAATAATTCCGTCAGATTTTGCCGTTTTTAGCTCATTATTTTCCCGGATGAAAAGAGGCCTATTAAACTAAAATTACGAACGAAATACCTTATTTGGTGTTACTTATCTCTTCGGATAAAACTCTAGGTGTATATCTTTCCGTTCCTAGGTACACCACGGAAATCGATTAAAATGTTGGCTCTCTGCGAACTCTTGAAACATGGAGAAAACCATATTATTTTTTTCCGCTTCTAATAACTTTCGCAGGCAAAAAATCAGTAGTTTTGAAAGTTACCTGGAAGACCTAGAGTATGGAACCCATTACGTCAAGCATATACATTGCATAATTGTTATTTTCCGCCCACCTTTAAAAAATTAGCCTTGTTACACTGAACTCCCTAAGATATTTATCTTATTACTTGTATCAGTGAATTACAACCATATCAGTTAATTTTCTAACCAACTTCTCTTACTATTTTCGTCAAATTACTGTCAATTCAAACAGGGAACTTCGGCAAATGTTAATGCAGTATGAAGACTTACAAGCAAAACAGGCCGATATCCGGAAGTTTAAGATTACTCGCGAAATTCAAAAGGTTCGTTTGTCTTCCCGTGCCTTGGGGGGCATTTTTAATTGCATTTGTTTCTCCCAAAACAGTATTTGGAATGCAGCGACTATGATGCAGTAATCAATTCCCAAATACTTACGATTGAGCAAACAATCAATCTCCAGCGCCAAGTAAGTCATCGACACTGGTCTGATTGCCTTCATTCCCCTACTAGCTTGTACTGCTGTTCTCGTTGTTGTTTGCGGTGATGATTGCACTGTAGCTGTTGCTGTTGTTATCTCTGTAGCTGCTGATTCTTCTGTTACTGCATTATTAATAATTGTAGTCAATTTGTCTTAGCTACTCCTCCGGGTATATTGGAATTCCCATAGGCCATAATATGTCCTAACCACAAAAGTGGGAGATCAGTTGTTCAGTATTGACTATCCTGTTTAACTCTCTGTAAAATATGATGCGTACACCAATGGGCGCGTCTGTTTTGTGTGACTGCATTGTGACCAGAGTGGGCACTTTCTACCTAGTGTATCATCAGTAATTTGGAAAGAGAGTTCTGTTCCTCGTAACGCAATGAAAATTAGCAAATAACAAGAAACCCACATTTTCATTAACTATGCAGGTGAGCAGGATGAGAGAGAAAATCGTGACTGCATATTAGTTCGTCGATTTTCCCCATTGTGCAATTAATGGAATGTGTTTCGACTAAGGATTGGTTCCCTCGAAATATACATATTTGGCTTTGTTTAGGTTCTCGGATTTACGAAATGGCTGTGGCAATAAAGAACAGTAAAAGTGGTTAAAATCGCAAAAGTAATTTTTTTGAATTGACTTGGTTATAACTAGGCTCCTCTCGTTAGACCGACTAATACCTAAGAAGAACCTGCCACAAGGGTTGTTGATCGTGTAATCAACAGGAATACAACTTTTCTCATTTGCACGACTCCAACCCACTGTCGGCAGGGTCCTCTTAGCAGTAAAATCAACCGAGCTCGGGTAAATGCTTTTCTCCGGAAGGGCTACCGCTTTTCGGGGTTTACCCTAGAGGCATACTGAACGGACCAAACGAAAAATCCATTTTCAGGTTTAGCAAGCCCAGAAGTGTAGTATAAGTTTCATATCTCACATCATTTTCGTCGGCAGGCCCATGAAAAAGCGATGGAAAAGAAACGGAAACGGTTGCGACGCTATGAAATTCACCAAGCCCAGAAGTTGGCATCGGACAATAAAATTGCGGATATTCAACTGCAAGAATTGAATGTATCATTACACGAAACCAAATTTATCCACGAACAAAGTCGTAAGTCTGTGCTTGATTCATGTCTTTCAACAGAATTTGAAGCACCACGTCTGTCAGAATCACAGACATAGTGAAATACTGGATTCACTTTTCTGATTCCGATTATCCCCACTAAAACTAAGATGTCTTTATTTGATTTTGGGATTTAGTCGAGCGGAAATTGCTAACGATTAACAAAACCATAGTAACTGGCTCCACTATGCAAAAATTTGTGCATGACTTAAGTAAGTACCACTGCTTTGACATTTTTTCCGTATATTCCAGAAATTTCCATCTTGATTGTGGTCTGGGGCAACAATAAAATTTCCCTGTATTTCCTAGGGGGTCATCAACGGGTTGAATGCTGACAAAGGACTGCATCTGAAAAATCATTGAGCACCACTGTCGGCCCTGCTGTTAGGCCTTCAGCAGATGTACCCATCTAACCCCACCCAAGGACGTCCACCTTGGTTACGTAGTAAAATTCGTTAATGATTCTCCCTATACCTCTCTCCCTAGACACTAGCCACTCACTCTATTTGCTCTTCCAGCTGCTACTGGCCATAACAAACAAGACAAGAGAAGGGTCATTCGCAAGTCAAAATCTAAGCTCATTAGCCCCAGTGATTTGTGTTGTTTCGCAGGTACATTTTGGTTTATACTGTCGGAAGAATTTGGTAAAGAAAACTTTAGTTGTACCGAATAGTGGGTTCTGTCGACGCATAGTTGATCACGACAAACTTTGCGGAACGAGAGAGGCATTCCACGTGTTGTGACGGTGGAAACCCGATCGCACTTACTCTGACCCTCGAACACTTGCTATCTGTCGTCGTAAGCATGCCCTGTAGAATCAGTTGCAACTTTTGATCAGCCCGACAGCTTTATGATAAAGGCTATAAATAGTCACTTAGGTGACCTTCCCCGATCATGATTCTATAGTTTCATCCAATGATCTCTCATCTCCCCCGCTGGTTTTACTTACCCGATTGCCACAAACTTGTCCTTATCGTGAATCAGTCTTCACATCAGCATTTTTACATAGCTGAACTCAATCTATCCTGATGCTTTGCTTGTTTCATTGACACTGGCTGCCCTAGACCATCTAGGGGTTTCGATGGTCCATTTGATGCAATTAGACTTCGTTTATACATGAAGACATATCATATGGTATCACCGTTCCTGTTCATCGTTCAACCCATAGAAGTATTATATAACTGTTTAGTCGTCCGTCAAAGGAAATGATTGCTGCAAGGCAGTGAATAAATGCTGCTCAGGTGACGAAGACGGAAATGCGCGGCATCCATTGGTGTTTATAGGAGCCGAAATCAACAATTTGCCTTTTTATCTTCTGTTTGTTGCACAGTTGCTCACTGAGCGCTCCATCGCTTAAGGAGATCTCGTGGATGTGCACCGCTAAACATTGGTGTGCTCTACTTGGTACTCGGCATCCAATCTCAGGATTTCCAGTCCCTTACTTCTACGAGGCTTGAGCAATAGCACGACAAAGTTGGTTGATTTTAGAATGTTGACAACATTCCTGTATTCAAAACGTTAATTCTGTTCATGAATCAGCATGCTGCAGCTTTGACTATCCAAGAGCAAATGATCACTTTGATCAATTTGATCGTCACTTTTACTGAAAATGCCATGGTTTTAGTGCACATCAGTCAACGGAATCAAAATCAATGAGAGTATCAAGACAAAAGCGACAGACCATCGGATAATTCCTTAAAATTTAGTCAGAATCCCTGTTATTTGATTTTCATCTACTCTGCTCTTTCCAATTGGTGCAGGTTGCATGGAATTACAAGGAAAGACTGGAGTTAGTCGGTCCAAAATACTACTACAGCAGCAACGTCTAATGCAACTGGCTCGAGATCAAGCTCGTGAACTACAGGTTTTGCGTGCCGAAGTTGAACGAATTAAGCGGGAAGTCTGTTCCTCTTCTCCACGATTCTGATCAGATCGGCCAGTGAGGAACGCCGGAGGCAGGATAGGCCCAAGAAGAATAGGATCACGTGTGCATGAACTTTTTCACTCCAAGCTCACCAAACCTAATGAAACCATACCCAACATCCTAAGGCGTATTTTTATTTGATAATTCAAATAGCTGCATGGTTGGTCTGGAAAATATAAAATAATTCCAAAAGAGAACAAATGGTTTTTGGTCACTTTTGAGGCCGTTAATTGGCTTTGGAAAACTGGCAAAAGAAACCATGCCTTAACGGAAAGGCTTTATTCACAAAGAAATAATCTAACCAGAAAGATTAAAGTATTCCCGAGAAATTAGTTTATTTTCTTCTCACATAAAGAGAAAAATGGACGAATAAGTTTCCCCAAAATGCTTACCACACCCGGCTGACAAATGCCGTAAAGGGTATCGGTCACAAAGTGAATGAGAGTCGAGCACCGTTTAGTGTGGACCTGTTCAGATGAAACCTCCAAAATTCGAGCTTGTCTCAGTTTTCATTTTCCTACTGAGTTTGGGTTGCAAACCAGCCACTGTTCATTGTTAACCTTTCAAAACCGTAACACAGCATTTCCGGGTGCATTTAATTAAGCCATAATTCAAGGGCTGTTTTACGCCAGCACCCTGATGAATAATTTTGCAAAATACAAAGACCTGACAAGACTGCACTGACTGTGCTACTGACAAATTCCGTATGTAGGTGATCACTTTCTTGTCATGATATTGCGCAGACGACCTCTTCAGACCATTGATTTGAACTTGCTACGATAGTGTTCTTGGTACTGCCTGCGTCTACATTCAGCTATGGTAAAACACTTCGGAATTCCATGAAACCTTTTGTAAAATTTCTGCTAGGGCCCAAAGCTTAAAGACAATCGTTCCCTTCCAGTAGAACTGTTGTCCTAGTTTCGATGTGATGTTTACGGGCAAAAATGTTTCCAGGGGAAAGCAAGTTGCCGACCGAATTTGTTTGGTATAGTCCGATGATGTTCGCACCAGGTGCAGCAATATACCAAACAACCATAATTGTTTCGTAGGGAGGAGCTGGACAGTGACGTATCAGCTGAGTTGTGATGACTGTGATTGCGGATGGATTGCAAACCAATCCTGAGAAAGCTTATCCGCGAAGACCGAAACGTCGGCAATTCAACAACCACTTCGACCACGCTGTGTTACTGATCAATTAAAGTTTAGATGAAAGAAACAACTTTTGAACAATATTTGCATGCCAAATTGGCATTGACCAGTGACAACATAGCTGCCTGGTTTGGAAAATCTGCGGTCTTGGTCGTTGATTTCTCATATCTGAAACAGAACCATCAAAAAAACCATCATGGATCAGATAACTAATCCATCCTCGGCTTCTGCAGCATATTCAACCTCGAGGCCAAAACGAATTCCACCTGGGTTTGGGATCCCGATCAGACTTCACTTTCTGTACCCAACTGAAGGGTGCCATTATAGTAGTGCAATTAACAAAATCATTCCATTTCATTCTCCCCTTACAAATACAATTTTATAAAAAGCAAAATAGGAATAACACGTCTCCCTTGACATCGATCCGTCAGTCATTGGTGAATGCACTCTCCGATTCTTAATCAACAGCTACCAGCTACTGTTAAAAGAAAAAAGATCTAGTCGAACGTGCACCAAAATTCGTTCATTAGACCAAAATAAACTATTTATATGGAGCTTTTCTAGTCAACACCAAATGATAAGTCAGTGCTCTGGCTAATTCAGCCCACCATTACTAACCAACCTTATCATGAGAATTTTTCGATCATTTAAGTCGATTGAACTAATCAGTGCGCTCGTGCCGCAGTTGTTCTGACCTTCGATCAAAAAAGGGACATGGCTATTCGTTATCCAAAACTTTACATATACTCATTGACTCCCGTTCTCTAATGATAAGTTGCAAAATTGATTCAGTGGAATCAGATGACCAACTAGTAATAAGTCATTCCTAATCCACTAGTCGATAAAGTAGAAATATGATAAGATACCAACTCTAAAGTGATCTAAGTAACTAGATTGCGCACTTTATTGTGATACCTTTCGGAATAGTTGGAGTCTATAAAAATGTATTTGAAGTATTTCGATTAATGATAGGCAGTTCCGTTTTGTAGTGCCACCCAGTTTATGCAAAATGAAAAGAGCGACACAACTTGAAAACAACTGGATAAGTTAAAAGGAATTCTACTTATTTCAATATAATTATCCCGATGGATGAAGACAGCCCGAAAATAATGAAACTATTAAGCCTTACTCTCTGGGCTATTTGTACACACAAAAAAACAAGTAGCCAGGGAAAAACCGTTGGGAATTATTGCTACTCATGCTTGTAGCGTGACTAAGGTCCATTGAGAACTTGGCATGATGTAGCTTGCATCTTAATTTGTCTAGTAATCTAGAGTTGAAGATGCTTTGACAACTTCAACTTTTGAGTGTGCTTGTGGGCCGAAGGCACGTGACATGCTCTCATTCTGGTATTCTCAGGCTTGAGATGGCCGCCGCAAAAGCATCGCTGCCTGGTTTGTCGACAGAATGCGTTAGTCAATCACGTTTACTGCTGACCCCCTTGGGGGTAAATCCGGGCGTGATTTTAGCGCGCGGTCTTTCTAATCATTGGGTTATCGCTCATGCGCCTACCCCCACCCCCCTGTGTGGGTTTGAGCATAAAAACACCAAACACGTGCACGCAGCTTATGTGCGACTTCCACAACTGCTTCGATTGTCAGCACACTCACGAGATTCACCGGAGTGAGGAGAGGTGATACGGCCGCAACCGAGCAAGTGCGTCTGGGCAAGACGATAGGAGCGGAACGAAAAGCCAGTGTATTTGCCTATGAATGTTTGTATGCATGCGATAGTGAAAAGCATGAATCAGTCAGCTACACAGTTTTTGGTCCAGAGTTGATCAAAAATTCATTAGCCGTTGCTCCCGTCCATTGCAAGAGTAATTCATCTTCCACAGAAGACTACTAAGTCAATCTGAGTCGCGGGGAGTTTCAACATAATGGGGTGGTGGCCGCTTCTCAATTTGTTTCGTTTTTGTATATTGGGCGGTTTCATCAATTCCTACAGCAATAAGATTGCACGCAGACCAGCCCAAGTACGCACCAAGCAAGCTGGTCCACGTAAATTCGGTAGCCACATTTGTCGATATCCATGGTCGAAGTAGCTCAGGTTCCTAATTCGGTCAATAGAGTACATGGGAAAATCCGTAATACCAATAGCGTCATCTTAAACCTTCTACTCACCCAAATCATCAGTTAGAATCGAGCTGAAGCTAGGTGACCATCAGTACTGTTCGTGTCGAACGATGTTCATAGAGTGCACGACAGACAGTCGGAGAAAGTGTGTTCTTGTCATCATAGTGAAACAGTGGTGATGTTGCTTTCGGACTAGCGAGCGAAACTGAATCACAATGAAATATTCATAGGCTGAATAAGCAAACGTCTCCCTACGTTGGAATGTCGGTCTCTCTGGTGTGGGAGGGGGAGTGTAAAAAACTGTGCATATGCTTGTGTACGCGCCCGTGGAAAAGACTGAGGGAAAGCCAAAAGCACGCGCAGCCGGGAGAACAGTCTCCTTACCAAGTAACCCATCAATGTGTGTGTTTTCGTTCGCTCGAGCGCGATGCTTTCCGTTATAACAAGGATGGGCTAAGTCACGCTGTTTCCAAATCAATGTCCACGGCAGCGTAACAAATAAACACGTCCCAAGTTTGGTCAGTAGTTGACTTGTACTGCGAAAGAAAAAGGCTGGGTTCTATAAATCACAGACTCATTTAGATGAGTCTCATTGTTGTTTTGTATCACTATGACCAAGAAGAACGTTGAAACGGATTTACAGATCCTTGTGGTTGACCAATAGTGTTCGAAATAACTAGAAGAATAGTTCAGTAGAAAGAGAGAGCGTAAACAGAGCATGATGGTTTTATGCGGTAAACAAATTTTCTCTGCAAGAGATGGGGTCGGAATGCTTGAAATGACTTGTATTTCTCTAATGCATAGGTGTTTCCATTGTAACAGATAGCCTACGACCAATAAAAAATGTGTCATTATTATTGATTTAGGAAGACAAGTATCGGATAGTACAATAGAAAAAGAAAACAGTTTCCTTTTGCAAGTAGGTTTGGTTCATTTGAGTTCCAATTTACATTGGACGGGAAAGAGTACACTTCCACGACGAGTTAAGCCGGATATCTAAGCGAACCCAACGTGTCATTGTGCATTATTTTTCCAATACCTAAAGTTCTTTTTATTTTGACCGTTTACTTCTATTTATTATTAATTTCGCAGCGCAAGCAGTTTTTAGGAAGACGGTCATGACCCGTGAGAGAATACCGGGACCGATAGGTAACAAACTATGAAAAGACTGGAATACACTAAGTACTGTTTGAAACATCTCGACTTTGACTCCTGATCACCGGTCTTCCGTGGAATGTAACTCGTATTCTTGATGACATCTTCCGAGGATTTCAAGATTACATTTTCATCTACCCGAAAACCTTGATTCCTAAGCTTAACCTTAAATATAGGTTGTAAATATTTCGTTACCTGCCTTGGTTACCTCATGAATGTGCCAAATTCCGGAGTCACAGTCGGGTAGAGAAAGGCCCAGGATGGGCTAAAAATAAGAGCAACGGCAAATTGTCAGTTAGGTGTGTTTCGCCTGCATCCGAACGATGAATATATTGCGCACTTTAGAAAATCACCTATTTGGATAATAATGTAGTCGGTGAGGTAGGGCTAACTGTGCACCCCTTCTCAATCCTCATTAAGAACGGTAAATTCCGATAAAAAGTGCATCGCTTCGGGTTATTGGGATAGAATCACCAGATAGGTTGCTGATCGAAGCCTCATTAGAACTAACAACTTCGGTTTTGTAAGAATTTGATTATTCAAAGGTTTTCATTTTTACTCAGTAGTCGATTAAGACAAGTGATAATGAACCGAAACAAGATCGCGTTGGGATTGCATGCATCACGTTGCACTTTGAGAGTGGAAAATAGTGTTGATAGCTTGTAACATAGGTGGAAGGACTAAATGTCAAGGATATTTTCCGGATTTTTACTGCGAAAAATGAATAATGACACCTGGTGATCGGCCGTTTCTGTACAAACCTTTTGCATAATTTGGTGAGAGAGGTTTGTGACAAAGGATGTGTTGCAAACCCTTTTCTGTAAACAGACTAGACTACTGAAACACTTGTTCCAAATAATGGTTAGTCTTTAGACTCCTAAATCCATAATTGAATTACCAGTGACCCTGGAGGGGTTCGATCCTACAAATATGGATACGTGTGCTATCACCACTCAGCTCGCCATTAAGAGCCTACCCGGTAGCGTAATGGCTAAGATGTTGGACTCAAAATAGTTCGTCCCGGGTTGGTATCCCATTTCGGGCGTGGTGGATATGCACTGCTGATGATTCCTAACAAGTGGAAACACCCGACGATTTATGACTACGTGCACCCGTACTTACTGAGTTAGTAGGCCAAATCCAAGAGTGTTCTCACGATGACTTTTATTCACTTTTATGTCTACCCGACGTTCGTCAAAACTGCCAAAGTAATTGTTGCATTCCGTAAGTTTGAGTATTCAGACTTGGAGCAGTCGCGACTATCTGTTTCTGCAATATTCTCACGGGACACCGTGAAAGCAAGGTCACCAGTACTAAAGAATGAAATCCGTCAAGCTGTAGTGTGAACGTCACATAGCTCACCATTAACAATGCCAATAAAGCCGGGTGATTTCAAACGTGCTTACAGGGCTTCCATAAGAACACGTGTTATAAGGCCAAAACAGGATTTGGAACGTGAATTCCATTCAACTAGGATAGCAATATTCAGAGAGCTGAATGACTTAGTTCTCAATGTAAATACTCCGTGAAATTGCAGTAGAACACTGGATCCATTTCCAGGATATGGCTTTCTCCGAATGCAAGCACATTCTAATCTAATGATTTTCCATTGAGCTGGATTAATTGGTAAGTCTCACAAGGTTAAGACGGAAAAAATTGCGAAGAAAGTGTCAACTATTTACATTCATCCAGCCGAATTAAATGGGGAGACTACAAATATGGCAAACGTCATAACTATTCAGTGCAAGCCCTGATGAAACGTGCACATTCAATCCGTTTCCAGGATAAGTGTCATCAGAGCCTTCTTCCCTCATTATCATCTAATAATCCTAAATAAAGTCTGACTGGGAAGCCGGCAGTAAGCATCAATTTGAAGAACTGCTGGCTATTTACCAATATACCGAGAAAGACTGTGAGGTAGTTACCTATCACTTGGTCATCATTTTGTGGTTAGACGTAAATGAAGAGAACTTATAGCCACTAAATAAGCTATGACAGAAAAACAGTAACAGTCCTGAGGACTTGATGGGGTTTCGTCTTGAAAGTATTTTCTTAATGAAATGTCAAGAGAATCCTCCGCAATAGGGCCTGCCGTGCAGCATGGCTACAGGCCACTGTCATGTTCTGTTGACCCAGAAGAGGTGAATGAACTTCCTCAGTTGCTGTCTTGTAGGTCGAGACTGGTTTCGTAAAGGTTGAAGGTGCATCCCAGGATGAAAAAGCCTATTGTGAATCGGGTGACGCAATAGCAAACAACGAAGATGATGGACATCTCGTAGACTGACTATACTGCTTTGTGGAAATATGTGCACGATATCACTCTGACAGCGTACCACCACATATTTCCACACTCTTTAGAATTTTAACCGGGCAATAATTTCTTACTGTGCCTGAGTCTCGTTCCTGCTCCCGCGCATTCTTCTTCGTCTACCATACAAGATTCACTGCCTCTGTTTCTGCCGGTTAGTGGTCTTCTTCCTAACCATATTTCGTGATGACCAATATTTAATTTACGAGTGCTGATATGCATAAGGAAACAGGCGTGTTCAACCTGTGTACCGGAAACCCTAGCAATCGGCGAGTGGTGTGCAAGACAGACTCGCATCCTAACCTCCAGCTGTACCATTTGGTTGAATCATCCATATAACCTTTCTATAAAGCTACACGTACCTTTGCTTGAAGGATATAACTTCTGGCCTTGCAGTCTTAGCCTCAGCTCAGTGAGAGGGCTGAGGCATTTCCGTGTGACTGGATCGCAGTCCATTGTCCATTCTGTACCAGGAGACTTGATCGCCCAAAAAAAGTAACAAAATGTGTTTGTCTTCTCGCCTTATGTTTCCACAGACTGTTACGCAGACACAATCAAAGACTTATTACATGAAAGGTTTCATGAATCCTCACGTGCAACAAACGATGGTGCTTTAATTTGAATGCTAGAGATCAACGACCAATACTAAGGGATGTTGACATTTCGATTTACTCTTTTCAACCGCCTACGTAAAACAATTTGAGAATTATATAATATTCAATTATAAACTGTAGTGAACTGGCATAGGGGTTAAATGCAGTAAAACAAACAATTGATGTCACTTCGGAGGCAAGGGCAGAGTCTGTGTTAATCGCTTTTGTGTACAAGGTGCCGGCTTACGTGATCGGATTAGCGCGGCTTCGTTAAAAACCAAAATCTCCCGGTCATTACTGTGTAACACGCGTTTTAAACACGATATAGGATACACTGTGTTCGTTTGTTATCACGTATTTCGCGATCGATGACCCCTGGTCACGATCACGATAACTATATGCTGTTTTTTGTGACAATGATTTGACCGAGCACTGGGAAATGTCTTTGGTCTGCTCTGCCGATATAAGTGTCACCTCGATTGCAAGTGAACTGGCATCCGTGATGTGAAACAAAATGTAACACGCAACTAGATTCACCACTGGCCCAGAATGATCCTCCAGGTGATTGACAAGGTGCGAAGATCTGAGTCCAGAAATGTCAGACTCATGGCTGAAGTGAGTTTATGAGGAACATCATTGAGAATACGGTATTCCTTGAATGTCAGTCTGATGCATGCAGATTTCGTCTTTGCTTTATAAATTGGGTCACCCTTCGGTTTTTGTCCCATATAGAAGTCAGTGAATTTGCTGGGTAAACATTATGAATGAGCGTTGCGCGACGACAGCATTCCCCTTCTGAAAGGGTATCGAACGTGTACCTACTCATGGCACGATGATAGAGTCTTTACCAGATTGCAACTAGTCGCAAGTGACGAGGATGTATACTAAATTGCCAGGCGCACTGTAGCACTTCCCTTGACTCGAAATACGCATTAGTCTAATCTGAGCGGTCCATGTGCTTCTTTGAATGCTCCAAATGGCAGCCGTCTGATTCAGTCTGCCTCTCAATTTTCAGTAAGGCACTAGGTAAGATGCTCACCTATTAAGAATGCTGTAGTTATTTTCTACAGCAATTTCATGTTTTTTCACTTTGATCTTTTTTAAATACTGTACTTTTCCACATTTTCCCATTGCGAACACTTTTATTCTGTTCCAACTTGTCCGATACTTAACCGTGTTGAACTCCATCCAAGTAATGTCTCACTCTTCGTTCAGTCATCTACCGTTCAAACGAATGCACTCTCACATGACTCAGAGATTGATGTGACATGCAGTGTAACTAGGCTTTGATCATCCTAGCGTTCCATTCTGTGCTCAGCTTTTTGGATACTTTCCCAAGTCCTTCATGCAGATTATCCTAAAATTAAACCCTCCTACTCTGAAAGTCACTTACGTTCTAGAACCTTCCAGCAGTCCCAGAAATTGTCCCTGTGGTCTGTTTCCCACAGTGGTTGCTGTCGTTTCTTTCACTTGCCTCTCGTTGCATGTAAATGGCACCATATAAATAAGTTCTGCGTGAACATTTAAAGTTGACGGTTCGTCTGTTCAAAGTAAACAATGACGTTTTATGCCCTGGGTGGAGTACTTTACGATGTAGTTTAGGTGGCCACTAATGTCAGTTTCTCACATAGCTATTTCGGCTAGGGTCTTTCGATCTGTTTCGATAGGCCACTTTTTCAGGCGGAAATTCGCAAGGAAATCTAAGCCTTAGGTATTCCCAAAGCTCCGAGATCTGAGAGTCTTTCCCAGCGCCTGTTTGCTGATGTCGGAATGCAATATGACAAATATGCCTCGCTGTGGTGATTTCACAGGCAGCTCGCGTGATGCAGCACAATACAGCTTCGAGATGGCCTGTGTAGAGAGAAACAGCCACTCAGAACCATGGTACCAAGCGGTCGTGAAATCCAAACATCCTTTCAAGGCGACTGGGTGAAATGGATTCCATTAATCGGGACATCCCAATTTTGTACATTAACCCATAAGCTGTAAATACTAGTCGACCTGTTTCCCTTCCGTTGTGGTTTTCTCGTTTTGTTCGATTGTGTAGCTTGAATTGAAGCCAATTCTTGCCTACTGGTAATCAGTGCCCGTTCGTTACTCTGACTCGGTGAATTCTGTATACTTATTTCAAGTCCAAATTCTGCACCTATGTCCCTGTTTCTTTTCAACTTTGTCGTAGGGGATATTCGACGGAATGATGTAGGCTTTGAAGGCGGTAAAGTCAAAATTCTGGAGAGCAAAATCTGGACTCAATGTATGCTGGTGATACCGTTTTATCCAGCGGAAGGGCATGATCAATTTGATAAGTTTTGAGTAGCTTCGCAATTGAGATATCCAAGTAAGAGATGTGTTATGCATTCAAGATGCTCCTCCAGTATTGACGGGAGTCTTTGATCAAAATCACCCTGTGTGATGGACAGCCAGAGGTAGCGTTCGATACCACCAAAACTAGATTACAACAGAAGATAGTGTTGGATGGATTGCATCATGAATGGCGACAGGCTGAGCAGTCGTTGCGAACCCACAAAACTGATATAGAGAAGTAAGGATTTCCATCAGGTGAAGGGTGCGCAATATTACAGTCCTAACTGTTCTTCTTGACACTTCTGCATTGAGGATGCTCGGCGACATTCGGCAATTGATTATCGAATTCTCGGAATTGTGGCCTGAGCACGGTGGGAATACCAAACGAGGATTGAGGAGGTGGGGCCGTTGCGTGGTGGGTAAAGAAAATCATGCTCTCGTTTCAGTTTGCAAATCCACTAAACTTACACCAAAATACTCAAATTTTGGATGCTATCCGTAAAACCATCTACTCAAGGAGAAAGAAGGAACGAGGAATCGTGACAGACTGACCGCAAAGCAGTAAGTTGTGCGGCTATGTAGGAGAAGAAAGGTTTCGGGTTTGAGCATTGATCCATGTCACATGTGGTCTCCAGCCATCGATTCGGAGGACGTCGTGGACCCCAAAATAGGTGGTCTAATTGCATCTACACGGGGCAGTCCACCGGTTAAATTTCTCATATGGATTTTCCATGTCATTGACTAGCCATTTCGAACCGTCTTCCAAAAGTTACCCGACTCACAGAACAGCGTACAACGAGGCAGTCAGTCTGCGGGCATGTGCAAAACGTCCCACCAATATAACCTATCGTCATTCAGTGTCTATCATAAAAAGTGAACCCTAGGGTATAGCAAATCACTCCGAAGCTTGCAGTTACAAAGCTGTGAGATGATGCTCTATCGACACAAAAAAGGGAATCGTGTTAAAAAATCGAACGTCTTCGCAAATCTCCTCCGTTCAGTGGCCGAAATCCGGAAAAGTACAGCACTACTGAAACCACCGTTTTCTTGATTGATGATCCCAATTCAGACCGAAGCCATAGGTGACTCAAATTAACAAGCACAAATCGGGCCTCTCCTATGCCTGAGTACACTTCAGCTGATATGCGCCCGCCAGGTGAGATACAACTACGCATGAAACTAAATTTGCCCATCTCACTCATTTGTTCACCGAGAGAAAAATCTTCCACTTCGAACCAATCCAGTCACGCAACAGCATTTTACACTTCGATGGTACAATGCGTATCCCAAACAAACCTACACTAGCATTCAGGCAATCGAGAAAACTTGAAACTTACCTGAAACTTCACTCAGTGACACAACATCGTCCGCATATCCTAGGTCAGACAAATTCCTGTCTG